>JAWZYV010011772.1:0-261337 GCA_038373885.1 Cheiracanthium punctorium
TCGAATCATTAAAGTAATTTCAGGCCCAGATGGCAATGTCCGAGTAGCTGATATACGCACAGCCAAGGCAAATGTTAGGAGACCAATATCTAAAATTTGCATTTTGCCTATTGCAGACAATTTTAATTCAATTTGAAGGGTTAATTTGTATTTGTTGTATTCATTATCCTAATTATAATTATTGTGTAATTTTCTTATCTTATATGTTAACGAGTGATGTAACCTTACATATTTTTCTTTGAAACATGTTTCAACGCCGGGCGGGATGTTCCGTCTTTGCAATGTACATCCTTAGCCATCGAGCGCCGTTCTTGGCGCACTTTGTAATCATGCCATTTTGGCAACCCTTCTACCTGCAATGTTTTTCCTCGCAACTTTCTCTCTTGTACGCTACGCAGTAACACGCATCAAATAAACGCATTTCGCATTCATACAGTTCATTGTCTCTTTACAAACGCAACCTCCGCACAAATTTTTAGATTGGCAATAGTGATGCAAATGTTATTTTATGAGTGAAATAATTTGGCCCTTACTGTATGTGTGTTAAAAAAGTGTTTGTTTTCTATCATCACCTGAGTATGAAGAACGAGTACTCAGCTATCTTAAGTTATATATATACAGCAAAACCTCTTTTAACAGACACTTCCTATTAATAGACATTTTATTAAGCTTCAGTCCCTTGAGATAGGCATATATGTATTTCACTCCTCTTTAGTGGACACTCTAGTTAACAGACAGGCTTTCAATGTTTCTGTCTTAGAACTTAGGGCTTACTTTACTTTTTTTTAAAGAAAGAAAAAATTCTCCAAGCCCAGTCACTTTGCACAAACAGAAACACTATGCTGAATTTGTGCTATACATTTTTTAAATTCTCACACTGAAAAGTGTTGCAATCTTATGTTTCCAGAAATCTAGCCCAAAAATTCTAGTCATATAATATGCCATCCCTTCAGTGGCACAACAAGCATTACTGGCACAATACCTTTTTGTCTCATCTATTGTTTGTTGAATACTGGTAGTATATAAATACAAATAAACTTATTATATCAGGGACTTAAAAATTTTTAAGATGTTAATTCATAAGCTGTACTATGCATTATACTAACTGATAAACCTGCATACCAACATAACTTTTAAAAAAAATTGTAAGGTGAACATTTTGCAAAATGTATCATTCTTTAAAAAATTTTGTTGTTCTGTTCCATGTCCAGGATTCTCCCCAGGCCTTTTTGGCCAAATGCTTTTTCTGACAAGTTTTATTGACTGCCCAGAAGGAAAATTAGAATATCATTCAAATGCTTTAATTTGATAAAAACATACATTACAGTTTCATAATGCTGCCCAGCATACAGAAATTTCTGGGGAGATCACTGATGTCTAAGAAATTCTGAAAGTTTCATAAAAAGCACAGATTTTTTCATTTATTAGAGTGAATAGTGCAGTTTATGAAGAATCATCCTGATTTTTTTAGAGTCGCTGGCACAATTAGTTTATTTTAATTTCCACATCAAGACTGTAAAGCAGGTTTTATTTCTTTGAACTAGTCTTGTAAAAGCTCTGTTGCAACAGTAAGTTATTGTGGGACCCAAGCAGTGTTTGGCAATAGAACTTTATCCACTTAGCAAATGGACGAACCCCCTCTTGAAAGCTATATTAGAAAATTAATGATAATTAATATACTGAAAATGTTAATGTTGACATTTTGAGCTTTGTACAAGAACATCCAGTCTATTAATCTGAAGAGGAAAAGAATACTGACAAGTACCAAGAGTAATTACGGTTCAAGAGTTTAATTAAGAGTATGGTTTAATTAATTTTTATAAAGCAGCAGCTTCTCTTGGACTATTTTTGCTAAGGCTGTAGTGATTTTTAAAAATTTTATATCCTTCATATATTATTTTTATAGTGATTTTTCCAATTTTCAAAAGTCATATAGAATCCAGAAAAATCTCTACAGCCATAGCAAAAATAGCCCAAGAAAAGCTGATAACAACTGATTTTGAGAATGTCAAGAAAAATGTTAACCATCTACCAAGCTCGGTCTAATGTGATAGCAAAAAAAGTTGCCCAGAAAAAATCCCCTGAGGCCCTGAGCCTCTTTAAGCGCGGGGCCTAAGGCGATTGCCTACATTCGCACCTTTGGCCCGTCTTGCTACAAATGGTCTCATCAATGACACAACACATGTGCACATCAATTGTGAGTGGAATGAATTGCTCAAGAGAAAATAACCTGGGAAGAATCAACATTTGCTTGTTGGAGCTGTGCCAAAAAAATTACACAAAATATATGGATTTTAGTTGGTAACTGTTTTCATGTTTTAAACAATGTCATTTACAACTGATTTCTATGAATAATTTTGCTAAAAATGTATTAAGAAAATTATTACCTCATGTCTGATTTGTGCATCACCATAATTATCGGAACCAACTTTAAAACCTCTTGAATTTTCAAGAGTTGGACCTTCTATTTGAGAATAAGACAAGTTTCCAATGGAATCCTGGAATATCAAAAGAAAAAGGGGAAAAATAGATGAAGAATCTTGCTATATTCAATCCAAATTAACAATTTATTTAAATAATTTACTTTGAAAAATAGAGTCTAAAATTCAAAAGCAAACTAAATAATAATTGAAATATGTAATTATACTGAATAAGTATTTAATTGCATATTGGTAGACAACTAAAAAATTTACCCATTTTAATCAAATAATATTTTAAAAAATGCATTACATCTCATAATGACAACAGGCAACAAATAAATAATTACTGAAAAATTTAAACCGCTTTTTATTTGAGGTGAATTTTAGAGAAAAAGTGGTAATTTTTGTTGTGACTAACATAACATTTTAACCCTCTCGTCACCCTGAACCTCATATGAGGCTCCTACTTCAAATAGCAATATTTAGAGAGAAAACTATTGAATTTAGTATTTTTTTCTTTCAGTGATATCAATATCATTAATTCATGTAGAAAATATATAAAAGAGTTTCAGATGAAATAATATTCTCCCGATTAATAATCTTTAACTAATGGACTTCATTTAGTCAGTCAGTCTATCATACTGACTGTACATGAATAATGCTAATATGTTTTTTTTTCTTTATTTCTTAAAAAAAAAGTTTGAAATGCAGCCTTTTGATACTTTTAAAAAGCAGATTTTCAGGTACAAATTTAGACTTTCTGCTTTCACACTCACAAACAGAAATTTAAGCATGACCAGTAACAGCTAAAAAATTTTCTTGTATAGAACATTCTAACTTTTTTACTTCTGCGGATTGGAAAAAACAGGAAAAAGATTTCACTGACCAGCATCAGGAGAAAAAGCAGACATATCATACATGCATGCATTTTATTTATAATATCAAGTGTTATAAAAATATAATTTAAAATTAGAATGAAATTTACTGCTGACATTTTAAAATAAATTTATTATAGGTAGCCAGTAGTAAACTACTGTGGAATAGTGCCAACCTGTGGACAAACACTGATCTAGAAGAAATCCAGTACTAAGCCAATTAGTAATCTTCAAGTAAGAATTTTAAAAGCTTGAGCAATACCAGGCATTAATTCCATGAACTAACCAGAATACGTTTTAAAAGACCTATTTGGCTATATAATGGTATGAAATCTAAAATTTTTATAATAGTATGAGAACTAAAATTTAAAATTACCATAAAATCCCGCTTAAAAGCCCCCAACCACCAAGCCCATTTGTTTGGAAGGATTACAAAATGCGTTCTTGGCAACGGCCACTGCTAAGAATTGTGACATTACCACAAACGGCAGCTGTGAATTCATGGTAGGGGGGGTCAATTAGAAGGCCCTCCCCTAAATTTAACTGATTTTGAATTTGCAGAAGGAGGCTTATAATTGGGATTTTACGGTACATTCTGATGATTCTTAAAAGTTAATCCCCCTCCAGAAAAACAAAAAAACTTACTGTTGATTTATTGAACGAAACACCTCTTCCATATTTGCTACACAAGCCATAGATTTCTCTTCCAGATTTTAACATTTTTAAAGGACCATCTGCATCATCCTCAAACACAAGCTTTCTTTTTCTTGTATTGGTATCAACAGTCAATCCACTTTCCTTATTGATTGGAGATACTACTACATTAGGAAGAGGAAAATCTTTCTTAACATTGGAAGTACATGGTGTTGAAACTAACTGATGATTTAAGGGCAAATTGGATGATGTTCTGTCTTGATATACAACTGGAGAATTATCAGTAAATTTTCCATCTTGTTTATGAGTGCTTTTGGTTGAATTGCAAAACTTTAGAGATCCCAGAGAATGTTCATTCTCATTCACTATTGTATTATTCAATGTGCTGGATTCCACAAATTCATTTGAAGTTATTTGAGGACTTAGTGAATTTTCTGAACTTTGAGAATCTTCTACGACAGTGTTAAAATTAACACCATTAACAGTTTCTGCTTCAATGATAGACTTTTCAATAAAATCTCTTGTTGGGGGTCTAGTATTAGGTGTAAAATGATACCTTTTTAATGACATTTTTGATAATGAATGAGAAACTAGAAATGAACTTGAAAGGATACCCAGTGGTGCTTTATTATTGGATACTAGATTTTTCATATGAAATGAATCATTTTGCGATAATGAAATATTTTTGGAATAATTATCTGATTTGCAAGATTTGCTGTCAATATTATGATCTTTCTTCTTTATAACTGATGATTTAAATGAGGGTGTGCAACATTCTGCAGAGTGTTTTTCGATACTTTGACAATAAGTGGGACACAGAAGTGATAAAGTATCATTATTTCCTGAGGACTGTACACCATACACTGAATCATCCCCATAGAAGCTATGTATCATACTATCCAAAAGAACATTATCATCATTTCCAAGCTCTTCTGAAATTTTAATGCTTTTATTAGTGTGATTAAGACTTTTGTCTTGTACTTCATAAACAATATGTGGTGCCTCAATTGGCTCAGTCTTAATAACAACAATTTCAGAGCTTTTTGGTAACAAATTATTTTCACTAGATGAAGAAACAGCATTTTCTGAATTTGTCTGAAATGAATTATGCTCAACCTGTGAGCTTATTATTAAGTTAGAACTAGGCATAATATAATTACTATCCACCATTTCATTGCATAGTGTAGCAGAAGAAATATTTCCATCATCAGTTTCTTCAACAGAATTCATATTTACATCAAATTCTTCTCCGATATCACAAGATTTTACAATCATACTCAAAATATCTTCTTCCCCATTTAGAGGAATACTTAAAGCACCAGATGTCTGATTATTCTTATTTTCAATATCAGATGTGCTACTAACAGAACAACTTTGAAGCAGCTCATTATCTTCAAGAAAATTAACACACTCTTGCTGATCCGATTCATTTTCCTTCACTACTATAGCAGCATTATCTAAATAGTTGGGATTTTCTGTCAAAGGAACAGGGGTTAACATGACAGGAAAAAACTGACTGCTGGCATTCAGACTCTGCTCATCAAATGCAGCAAAATTAACAGTTGTTTCTGAACATGGGTTATTAATGGCTAACACTGGAATAGTATTATTTTTATATGATGGAATTAGCACACTTGAAGTATCTGCAGCAGTGATGATGGCATTATTACAGGTGAGATCAGCATCAATTTGCTTTTGCAAGTTAGAGTCGATGGCACTTTTCACAAATGCATCATCAGTCCCGTTGCTCTTTGGTTCATCAGATATATAATTTTGCTTACATTGGATGTTTAAATTGTGGTCATCAAATGTCAAATCACTCTGCAAGCACTGTTCATAATTATGCGTATCCATAGCATTTGAAAGAATCATGTCAGCAGAGCTCATAACAGAATCAATCTCAGAATCATTTAAAAGTGGGTTCATTTCACTATCACTTTCAACAAGGCATTCTTGAAAATCCAGGATGCGAACATTGGGCAGAGATTCCATAGGTTCGAATACAGGGTCAGATACAGGCTCTTCTTTTATCACCACAGGAACTTGTTTTTCGGTATCATCATCTTTTAATTTATCATTTGCATTCAGCTCAATTTCAAATTCTGTAGGTTTTTGACTAAATGAAGGAACATTGTCAAGATCATCAAACACTTTATCAATGTTTTTCACCAAAATGTTTTCGAATGAAATTTTTGAATTTTTATTGCTAACATTATCATTACAATTAGTCTTCATTATTTTTCCATTTAAAATAGATACAGAATTTTCACTTTCAGATTCTATCAAATTACATGACAAGGATATTTCATTAGCTTGTTTAGCAAATTCATTCAATTTTTGCAAGTCATCAAGTAACATAGAATTAGCTTTTTGATTAAAATTATTCTTAATCTTTTTATCGATAACAGCACTAGCAACTGCATTTTTCTCTTGAGTTTTTGTTTGAGGTGGGGAAAAGTAGGCTAAGTTCCAAAGAACACCCATGTCATCACGCTCTACACTTTTAAATACATCACTTGGTTTCAATGCATTTTGTGGCAAAAACTTTGCTTTCAATATTTCCTTTCTAGAATGTTCACTACTCTCATTAGAAAAGGGACCACAACTCATATCATTTTCAATTAATAAAGATGAAGTTTCAAATGTATTAAAATTTAGAGGAGAATGAGACCGAGAAGGTGATGAAAACGTAAATAAATTTTCAAACACTTTCTTAGGATCAATATAAGAATCAGCACTTTTAGAATCAAGAACTGGGGAAGGAAAAGCAGCAATAAGAGGTTCACATGCTATTATTTTTTCAGACTTTTGTGCACTTATTACAGGTTTATAAATTAAATTCTTGATTTCAAAATCAGTAAGTTTTTCAAGACCAACTTTACAAGGTTTACATGTATCAGACTCAATAAAATCAGGCTTTTGTTTCTCATCTAAAGGCAATGCATTAATAGAATCCTCAACACTGTCATTTTCAAAATAGGGTTTAAAATCTTGAGGATGTAAGCTGTTTCTTTGAAGTGATATTTTAGGTCCAGCAAGGACATCTTTCATTTCCTGATCAGACTGTAAAGGCGATAGTAAGTTATTTTCTGACAAAATACTTCTTTTGCTTGAATCAAATTTTTGGTGCATATCATGATCAGTTACAGGATCTTCTGATGGTAAGCATTTTAAGTCAACACTGTTTGCATCAGAATTAATTTCCTTTGCAGATGTGCATGCCATTTCATTCAACTGGGCTAATTCTTTTTTAATTAATTCAGCATTTTTTAAAGGTGACTTTTTCTTAGGAGAAATAACTGAAATTTTGTGAGGTGAAATATGATTTGATGTATTTGATGCATTAGGCTCGTTTTCAGGCAAAAGATCTTTTGATATGTTGGCCAACAGCGGTTTAAATTTGGGAATTTTTTCCTTGAAGTTTTCTTCAGTTACATTTTTGATCAAATCTGTTTCAGACTTTCCAATTTTCTTATTCTCAATAATGAGAGGACATCTAAATTTTGTTTTTAATTTAGACTCATAAGAGTTATTTTTGACAGTTTTTGTACCAAGCGTCTTTTTGTGTGTTTTTGATTTTCTATGAACTTCAATGTCATTTAGTGGTTTTTGAAGTGCTACTTTTCCATCAAGCATTGGTTCATTTTCATTTTCACTACAGATTTCTACATCAATACCTTCCAATTCTTTTCCCACAACAACAATTCTTTCTTCATTACTCCTAGTTGTTATACGCTTCAACTTAAGTTTCATTTTCAAGCTGTTTTTTGATCTTTTACCATCATCTGAATTATCATCAATTAAAGGAGACTTAGAAATATCAGAAATTCCGTGATTTGGAGTTGAGCAACCTGAGTAGGATGCTGGTTTACGCTTACAGAAATCTAGCTTTTTATTTAATGAAGGAAGTTCATCAGCATTTTTCTCATATTCTGATGGCGTAAGACTTTTATATTTTACCACTGAATTGCAATATTGCAAAATTGCATTTTTCAAACATTCACTTCTTGACCCTTTGTGCTTCTTATATTTTTGTTTAACATCAAAAGCAGATTCAAATGTTCGAGATTTCTTTTTTGATTTTTTCTTCTTTTTTGGAGAAATACAATAAAATGATTTATCATTTTGTTTAAAGTCTGCATCATCATTTGATATATTCAAAAAGGGTTTCTTCAATTTTATGCTGACATTTAGAGATTTTTTCTTTCTAACTTTAAACTTCGGAATAGGAAGCTGTTTAGTTTCATGAGAAGCATAAACATTATTTTTCTTTTTTGTAATAGTGCATTTTAAGCTTTCATTAAGTCCACGCTGAGAAATGGGAATATCATCTATAGACCAATCAGAATTTTCTCCAGAATCTGAGACTGCATAATTCTCCTGAATCTCAAAATTTTCTCTGTCAGGATGATATTGGAAGTTATCATAACTTTTCTGTGCTATTGGTTCTGGTTCAGCCTGACTTTCTTCTAGCGGCTGATATTCATCTTCATTATATGACACAACAGATGATGTTCTTCGAGGCCTAGTAATTTTTTGTGGCTCAGAATTAATAGAAATTCCATACTCGGGTACATAATCATCTTGAGCATCATTCTTTTTCTTGTTAAATTTTAATGATAATTTACGTGTGTTCTTTTTCAATACACTATTATTAAGTTTATTATTCATGGAATATCTAGAAAAGCATTTATCATTAAGGCCATTTTCATCAGCATTCAGATGTGATTCAAAGTCATACACTTGTTCTAATGAGTTTTTTTCAGGTGGAAATTGAGCATATTCAGAACCTAGAGCAGGTTGGAGTTTTTTTTTATCTGGTAAATCAAAATTTGCAGACCTTTTTCTTAAAATAGGACCATTTGCTTTCTGAGCAGCAACACCTGAAATAGAGTTTCGCCTACCTCTTTTATTTTGAACAAACCTGTTAGTTTTATGTTTTGGACCATTGATACCCAATGTGTGATTAATTATATTTGCATTTAAATTCCGATCCTTCTGTTGCCGTACTCTTGTTCGAAAAAAACGTTTTTCTTTTACAACTGGAGGTGTTTTCTGCACATGATCAACTTCCTGTAATATTAGACAATCAGTGTCTGTTTCTCTCTTGCAATATTTATCAATCAGTTCTTTACAAGGTTCTAACTGCACAACAGGAACACATGTTGAAGCTGATCCAACGGAGGCATTAAGTTTGGGAGTACCAACATAGTCTATCTGGATGTCAGAAGAATTTTTTTCACGAACTCGAGAAGCAATAGAAGTAGAATCAGTATTACCTGTATGATGAGCATTTGATTCATTTTCAAAGTTACTGTTAATAACAGGATTATGATATTGCCTCACAACTGGTACTTTTTTCCTTCTATATAATCGAAGTTCAGACATAGTTGCACACTTTTTTAATTCCACTGTTGCATCACTAGACTTTTTTGATTCAGATTTAATAGAATCATTTACTTTACTGGTTTCATTTTCAACAGTCATTTCAGTTAGATTGACATTATCTGTAATATTTGAAGTAGGTTTATCACAAGATTGATTAAGATTTGAATTATTTGGGACATTTTTTTCCTTCAAGTCATTAGAACAACGATTTTGAGTTTTTTGAGGTGGGATAATTTCAGAGTTTGGATTACTTAAAGCAGTTCTATTATCAGAATGCAGATAATTTGTATCATTTGAAATATAAGGATTTTCATTTGAAAGATTTTGCTCTTTTTCAGATAGAATATTATTAGTGTCTGAATCACTTAAAGGAATTTTATCACCACAATACTTATGTTTTGCACTACTTGTAACAGCTTTGTTATCATTTTCATCTGTATTATTACTATTGTGCTTCAAATCATGTAGCGATATTTTAGAATCTGTATTGATTGATAAATTATCATCATTTGGATGTTTATGATCTACATCTGAAATAATTTTTTTCTCACTGTCATTTGATACATTATCATGTGTTATGTTAGGTAATACAGTATTAGAACTGGAAAGATCAGTTTCAACTGCAACTTTGGAACTTTCACACTTTGGAATTTCTTTTGAATTAGCACTATCTGCAGTGATTTCAGAGTTATCATCTTCATCCAGGAAAGACTGAAAACTTTTTGGTGAAATTAAAAAGTCCAAACTATCAGGAATAATTACAGGCTCAAAATTAGCAGGGGTGACGGAAGATTTAGAATCACCTTCACTTTCTTTTGAATTTTCATCATTTAATGCTTGTTCTGAATCAAGTGCATTTGTGCTAATTTTAGATTCTGAATCACTAGTAGAACATTTTGAGACATTTTTATTGTTTGTACTATCATAGATTATTTTAAGGTCATTACTCAGACTGAATTCATTGTCAACTGAAATGCCATCTGATTTTTTACAACCAAGAGTAGAAAAAGTGTTAGATGATGATGTAGATGCTTTCTGAGCATTAGATACAGAGTTGGGCTTGGAATTATGCTTATTATTCTGTGTTTTTTCTGGCAACCTTTTATCACTGTCATAGTCATGATTTTTTAATTTAGCTCTTTTATTCACCGTTTTGAAGTTTTTCAATGAATTAGGTGATGTGGGCTTAGTATTGGTTTCATCTATATTGAGACTTGCAGTCAGTTCATCTTTAAACTGTAAATGGGAAGGCAGTGGAGGTATAACGACTTTCAGTGAATTTAATTTAATATAATTGACCAAATCAGACTCTGACAACTTTTTAACAAGCACTACTTCTTTTCCAATCTTAGAAAAGTCCACAGAAAGTGAATGACTGCAAGATTCACATTGGTCATCTGTATTCCAACAATTATTGAAAAATCTCTTTTTGATAGGAAGACTGAAATATGGATCAGAGTAATTTTCTCTTTTAGTAATAAACGAATTATCTTTGAAGTCAGAAGGGGCAGTTTTTATTTGCTGTAAGGCATTCTTTTCTCCAGTATTTAAATTTTGGAATAAAATCTCACTACAGCTATCTCCACTATATTCTTCAATGAATTGTTCATAACATGATGCTTTACCTTCTGTTAAACATTCAACTTTGTAAATTAGATTTGTAATTATTTCAAATACAATATTAGAGGGATCTTCAGCATCTGCTAAAGTATCACTATAAGCACTGTAACGACTAGTACATGTATGCTCTATACTAACATCATTGGAATTTTCATACATGTTCATTATTAGAGAACAATGTGGATTTTTGGATATAGGTACACACACTGGAATAGACGTTCTTTTGGGAGTAGACATTGAAGAATCATCATCAATAAAACCACAAACATCAATATTTTCTGAAAAAACATCAGTTTCTGGTATGCATTCAGCTGGACTTTCAACTTCATTTTTAATAACTAATGTAGGTGATAACTGCACAACAGGTTGATATAAACTACAGGAACGTATTAATGATTCTTCATTTATGTCCAAGACTTTATTTTTCTTTGGATGTTTTTTATAACCTATGAAATAAAAATGTAAAGTTAATTTGATCAATTATTAAAATCAATTTATAACAAATGAAAGCAATTTCTTACTGGAATCAATATTTTCGTACGGCAAACTACAAGAACACATAATTATATAGGGTGTTCCCAAAAAATTTGAAACACACTTTAATCCTTTATCCATCAGAGATAAGTGGGCAATGTAAATTTTAAAAATGTTTAAAGAAAGGTAGGAAAGAAAGACTACACTAAAACATTCCTCATGTTAATTTTCAAAACTGGTACTTTTTAAATTCTTATAAGATCGCCTTCTCCAAGCAAATTATCTCCATAAGAAAATTTTTCATTTTACTTAACAAGAGCATCAGGGGAAAAAATTGCATAATTGTATTGTTAAAATTGATGGAGCTATGCTAATTGAAAATGGAACACTCTGCATAGGAACCATATACCAAACCAGAATTGCAATATATTAGAAAGATAAAATGCATCATAATATTTACAGTAAAGCCATTTTTGCTTGCTTATGGTAGATTCACAATTATTTAAAAAATTGTGCTAAAAAATAAATATATATCGATAGAATACTACCAATTTTATTTTCAAAATTATCATCTTTTTCAAAACAACTTACTAGCAAATAAACAAATAAACTTTTTGCATAGATGTAATTTAGTTGTTTCAAATATTTATGTTAATTTTTTTTTTTTTTTAACCTGCCTAATGAAAGGCAGACAACTTCTTTTTCAATTGATTTATGTAGAGTATTAATACTTTTCAGAACAAATGAACAAAACTTTTCTTGCACATATCATAATAAACATTAAAAATTAAGCAATTTGAAAATTTCTATTATCAATTTGTCTATGATCTCCATTTTCACTGAGGAAACAGCCTTTTTTAAATCATGAAAAAAATAAAGTCTTTTTTTTTGTTTTGTTTTGTATCACATTCCAGTTTGCTTTAAAAATACAGTTTTTCCTGTTTTCCTGATGGTCTTGTTGGATGTAAAATAAAGACTTTCTTATTGAAGAAATTTGCATAGGTGGGCAGTATACAAATTTCAAAATTAACAAGAGAATGTTTTTCCATTTAAAAAAAAAACTTTTTCAATTTACACTGCCCACTTATTTCTAATAGAATAAAAATTAATGTGCTACCATCTTTTTCAGGACACCATGTACATGAAATTTAAACTAACATTATTACAGTGCCCCTTAAATAATATGAATATCACTCTGCTGTAGTTTCAAGTTGCATTTTGAAAAGAAATACAAAGTTCATAACTTGTAAGAAATAAACTAACGAAACTAAAATACTGTAATGCAAATTGAAAAAAGAAAGAAATAATAGTGGAATTCATTAGTGCAAGGTGCAGACGAGACAAGTTTGCAAACTTAAAAAGAAGCCTGTAAGTAAGTAAAAAAGCCTGAGATTTTTTATGTTTTCAGCATAAAATGCACGGATAATCAATACTTTTCTTAATTGTCATGCGTGTCCATATAAACTTAGTATCAAATTACTTGAGTTAATTCAACTTCAAAAATTTGATTAAAAAAAATATCAGAAAATATGAAACAAAAATCAAAGCACATGCAATAAACTATCTATATGTATAATTCAGAGATATTACTAGGAATTTTTTCAAGGCTTGAAAATACTCCTCGACATAATTTGAAGGAGTGAATTTTGTTTAAGAGGAGTAAATTTAGTGGCTTAAAGAATTGAAAAGAAAGATAAACATAAAAGTGGCCAATGGAAAAAAAAATCCCTAACTGAAGCTAGTTAGTAAAAAAATATGTAGTTTAATGCTTTAAAATTTCCTTAAAGCTCATCTTAAACTACTACAATTAATTGAATACATGTGGTTCAATTAAAAAAAATATATATAAAGTCTCATTTTAAAATACAGAGCATGAAAATATATATAATTAAAATTTTAATGAGTATTTCATATTTTTAATGCGTGAAACACGCTTGTAGAGGCATTAAAAATATCTCTGATATAACTTATATGCCAAAAAAAAAAAGTCATTTTCTGAAAAGTTTCAATTTCTAAACAAACTCTTTAAAAAGCCAAAGACTCAGGCCAAAATCCTAAGACTTGGCATGACTGAAGGTGTCATTCAGATTCATTCTATATAGAAAAAGCTTACTAATTCCTTAACAAAAATAAAATATGATAAAAAAGAGGGCATAAAGAAAAACAAATATTTAAATCATACAAAAGTTTAGTTTTTAAAGTTCTTGGAATGTCTACAAGAGGTATATTATTAACATATTTTAAAACAACACAGATTGATTTTAATATCATGAGCTGTGAAAAGAAACAGAATACTCATATTTCAGATATTCAGATCAGGGTTGTAAATAAACCCGCATTTTTTGTTAAAAGCTCAACCTGGGTGGGTTTTATTAAAAACCCCAGTGTTTAGGGTGAAAAAAACCCGGGTTTTTTTGGGCAAAATTAAAATTTTTGGTACTTGAACTCAAAAATTCGCACCTATAAAAATGCAAACTTCAAACCACAGACAAACATAAAATTAAGGATTAAATCACAAAGGGAACTTGGCACTGTCCTCCAAAAAATAAATGAATGAATAAATTTGCTTCTAAAAACTTTCACTGCATATTCTTTTGAATAAATAATTATTAGCTCAGTAAATTATAAGTAATAGAAACTTAAGTGACATATCATTAAAATATATCAATTTTTTATATATATTTATATCTATATACATATATATATCCAATGTACAAAATTGTGCAAATAGAAATGTAGTAAAGCAAAACATATGGATATCTTTTTGAAAATATTTATCTTTCCTAAAAAAAAAAAAAAAAAAAAAAAAAAAAATTATCCATGTAACTGTTTACCCTTCCCCTCCTAAAAAAGGTGGTATAAGTAATAATTTTTATTAAAATATACCTATATATAAGGAAAATAAAGTTAATGTACAAAATTGTACAAACAGAAATGCATACCCTCACAAAAAAGTATTACAGTATAAGTCAAATTTCCTATATCGGTTTCATTTGTAAAGCATTTTTCTTCACAAAAACAGCATGATGCAACAAATAATTCATATATTTCAAGCTATGCATATTTCAAAAACTAATTAGTTACTCACTAAACTGAAGTAAGTAATTTTGCTTTTACTTGAATACTTTTTTTAGTGGGTATAGTAAAACAAAGTATAAGCATAATTTTTATTGCTTTAGACAAAGGTTTATCTTCTTATTTTGTAAATTAAGAAATTATATTATTAATGCTATTTATAAATTTATTGTAAAAAAAAAATTGAAATTCTATTGATTTAAATATGAAACACAGCTTTACATAGAATTCCTCAAATTACTTTATCTTCTTTGAAGCAATATAAAAAACGAATGTCAAAAACCCACCTGCACATTTCTTTTTAATATTTAAATAGTCTATGAATAACACAAAGTTGTAATTCGTTATAATTCCTTTCATTCCATAATGCATATACTTCTTTACTTCGTGGTATTGATTTATTAATCCAATGATATCTAATTTCAACAGTTAGTACAATACAGTGCAACCAGACCTGCTTTTATTATAATGCCAAGAAATTATTATCATATATTTGAATGGTTGTTTTATTTCTAAATATTCTAAAGAGGAAATATTGGATATTATGTTTGCATAAACATCTTTTCCTTTCAATAAAAATTAACTGATGCATTTGTATTGCCCTATATTCTTTACGATTATATCTCTCTATTCTAAAAAAAAGTAAAGGCTGCTATTGCCGCCGCTGTCAAAGCTTGCCAGCTTATCTCCTCCTAAACCGTGGGGATTTGAGTTTCGACTAAGGTGCCCACAGATTCGAAAAATTCCGAGGAACCTGCTAAGCTGATTTAAATTTCGAAAATCGAATTATTTTAGAAGATATTAAAAAAAAACTGAAAAAATAAACCTAATGGTTGCCAGATTTGGCATAAAATCATTCATTCCTTTGCAACAAAGCGTTTCCAAGTATCTAGAATCGCGTGAAATTTACAAACATGAGTTAGAATTATGCCCATTTTACGCCAAAATAAAAACTATATGAAATAAGTAACTCAAAATGTGTTACACCAAGTTGACAATTTTCAAATAGTAAGTTCGCTTAGACAACAGGAGTTTAGAATTAGTGATTATTCATTTTTCCAAAACAGAATAACTAATATCTTGGAAATGAAAAATAATTAAAATGCAGATTATTTTAAAGCTGGTTCTCGTCCAGCTGGATTATTTGCTAATAGTAGAAATATTTGGCGGCATTAACTATGCCATTATAGCAGTTATAGTACACTTTGGATATTTGCTAGCGCGACGAGATGGTTTAATTTGTGGTGTTAAGTACGCCAATCTGCAAACGATTATGTAAATGAAAATATGGATAATGGTTTTCCGGTAACCTTAAATGAACAGTAAATATAGGTTGTGAGCATGTGTAAATCGCCAAATAATGAAAAGTCGCCATGGGTGGCAGGGTATTCTGTCTGTTCCGTAGCTTTTATTAACTTTACATGTACGCAAGTCGCCAAATAATGAAAAATCGCCATGGGTGGCAAATTCGCAAGGTGTCCAATAGGTTTTACATTATTAAAAATACAGCTGAAACATATGTTCTGATTTTATTACGCTTTAGCTCCTAATTAATATAACTTTTGAATGGCAACATTAAATATCATTGTGTTTCTGAGGAGTGCAAAAAATTTTTGCAGCGATTATAAGTGGAGTCCGCAATCCAGGTGGACTATAGCTCAGGACACGTACAACACGGATTCCCATTACAAAATATCTTCGATGCAAGAACCAAGCAATGTGTAGCTCAGTAACATTCTATCTGATCCAATCTTCGGGTTTTGTCTGTTGAAATTATGTCTTTTTTACGAATAAGCCTGATTAGGGGCCGAATGCCTCATACGAAAAGCGAGCGTAGCGAGTCTGGGGGCCTTGGACCCTAGTATTTTTTAAAAAACTACCATTTTATAGAATACTGTTTGTTTGGTCACAGAAAATTTTATGAGAAATTTCAACTATCGAAAATTACTAAAAGTAACTTTTAAACAGTATTATGACTGGTAGAAAACAAAGATTTTTATTTTTCATAAAAGCAGCAGAATTGAATTAGGATTTATAGTTTCATTAGTGATAAAAATAATCTTGAATTGAAGTAGAAGTTAAAAAAATTTTAAGAAATGAAATGCTTCAACAATAAATTAAATTATTATTCCGATATTTCTTTTAAAATGATGCAAATCAAAGTTTTATTTAAAAAAAAAAAAAAAACAATTTACCCCAATAACCCATGGGTATTTTAAGGTAAAAAACCTGGCCCGGTGGTAAAAATGGGCAGCTACCTGGGCAGTAAATCTGACAACACTGATTCAGAAAGTATTTATTACAAACCATAGGTAATAGTAGGTGATTTTTTGCTATAAAATGGACAGAGAGAAGTAATGGGGTGGTCTGACCCATATAAAGACAAGCATTATAGAAAGAGAAGTTATCAAGATATGTAAAGTATATTAAGTGAAATTCATGATGTTGTGAGCCTTTATGCCAAAATGAAGGCCAAACCCAGAGTTGTTATTCACAGGAGGGAGCTGGGCCTACACTTCAGAGTTTTTAATCACATACAGAGCTTGAAAGTCACCACAAATGATGTGAGTTTAGATTAAACTGACATGATGACCAACCGTTTGCACAGTAAGTTTTGCTGTAAGTATTTGAAATTGAATGTTTCATTATTCATCAGCTATTAAGAAAAAAACATTTAAAAATATTATACAGCAGGTGAAATCTTGGGTGGAGCTTTAAGGAATGAGAAGCTGAATGAATTGACTGGAGTTTACAGTGATTATAGAGATTTTAAGTTTTGCTGTGAGCTGAACAATTTTTATAGTTAGCTTATAAAATGCCATAGCATTATTTACTACCAACTTCTAAATCTTATTTTGAGCCCTGCCACATGCATTCCTTTAAAGAACCCAAATTTAGAGCACTCTGGAAAGGAGGGTCATACCCATATTCACAGTAGTCTCCCACCTACTGACCTATTAATAAGAGGATATATGGCCTCACAGATTTAACACCTTCATTCACCACATGTTCACGGTGGTCTTAAATCAATCAAGGTATGAACCCAAGTCCTTTGATTCAGAGCTAGGCATCCTGCTAGCTAGACAACATAGGTTTAAATCTGGTGTTACAAGTTTTAATTCAATGAGATGAAACACCATGTTAAAGGACATGGCCAAGGCCAACAATGAGGCGAACAAATTTATTCAAAAAGTAATAAAGAAATAATTTAAAAGATTTATGACAAGAAAGTTAGCAGAAAATGGCTTATCGAAAATTCTATTTATCTGTGATTTATGAACAAGATCACAAATAAATAGTGAGGTTTATCAATTAAGATCAATTTTAGAATATATAGGGTAAGGTGGGAGAAAATGGGGGTATATTGAAAAATACCTTTTTTCACCGTAAAAATTTAGATGTTCTAGTATTTTTTCTATGGAGATATATTTTAACAACATTACTTCTAACGAAGTCTTAAGATATTTCAATAATATTAATGTATGCAAAACTTCTTGTTTTTGCTCTAAACATACTGTCTGTTAGCAAGAGATATTGGAAAACTTTCTTCTAGATTCCTTATAATTAGATAAATGCATTAATAGTTTGATATATATTAGTAGAGAGACTTAAAAAGAACTGGATTGTACTAAAAAAGATGAATAAAATTGTAATTTTTATTTTTACATTTTTTTCTTATAAGGTGGGGTAAATGAGGGTATGGTTAGACATAGCAAAGTTCTATATGATATCGATATTTTTATTTTTTCTTTAGTTAAATATTCCTGAAACAACAGTTATAATCAATGAAACTGACATTTTAATTAACTGTTTATTCTAGAAATTAATTTTGTGGAACCAGTAGCATAGCCAAGAATTTTTTTCGGAGGTGACTGAGAACTCTAAACACCAGAATGCACTGTAGCTTATAAAGATCCAAAAAACATATCTTCTTTTTTTGGGGGGTGGGGGTGGGGGGGAGAGAATCAACCCCTTTACTTTACCTACAAGTGATCAGATATAAAAATGAGGAAAGAAGAAATAAATTCATAAATCGAATTTGAAGTCTCTGCAGTCGGAGAAACATACATTAGGGAAAATATTAAATTTGGCTTAGGTTCGTAGCTGAACTTCAAATTTTTCAATTGGAACTTTCAAATTTATCCACAAATACATATTATTTTTCATATCTTATGTTTACTTATTTCAGGTGTGGCTACAGCCCTATCAGCCATTTGCTCCCTACATTTTGAACCCAAATTTGATAATCGTGGACATTATTTCTTTAGCTAAATATTTTGGGAAATAATACTTTTCTGTGCATCATTTTCTTGGAGTACTAGTCGTATTCAGTGACCAGTTTTGGCCGTTGACAGCCACTTCATGGCCAAAATGTGTAACCTAGAGCACAAATGTCGCTTCGCGACTGGTTTGTTCAACTAATAGCACATGGGCCTCTTCACAACCAAAATTTGCAATCTATGGGCTACCTGCCTTCGGTAACCAGCTAGTCCGACCACTTCACTTCCAGCCTATGCAATGTACGGGGCACTTTTACACGTATAGGTGAGCAGCCGCATCCGGTGCTGACAGCCTCTTCGCGATCAAAACGTGCAACCTACAGGCTACCCGCCTTCGCCGACATATGGTCTGCCAACAGACTGCTTCGAAAAAGAAATGCGCAACCCACAGGCCACTCGCCTTTGCCGACCAACTGAATAAGAGCTCAATAGTTTGTCCGTAATTGTATACTATTTTAAATTCAATATGACCTTTCTTTCTGTTTTCTTAAGATATTGGATACAACAGAAAGAAATTCTAAAGTTCTGAGCTGAGTTGTTGAAACACGACTCCAATTAAAAAAAATAAAATCATAGACGCGTAGTCGTTAGACTCACTGACACAGTTAACAGAGGCACAAAGTCTACCTTAGTGGTTGGCAATTTTTTAAAGTGAATTTTCAAGGGCCAGTGATGCTGGATGGCTAGTAATTATAGATTTATGATAAAAACAAAATAAACGACACCAAATTAACCTAAATAAAAGCTATGATCCAACAACGTTGAAATCAAAATCCACTAAAGTAAGTTTTCACGAAAACACTACATTTAAACACCTTTAAAGTTTAAAAACACTGCCGTTTTTCAACTAAAGAGAGCCAATGGCAACTTTTAAGAAGTTAAAAAAAAAACTTCCTACAACAATGAATTCGAAACTAAACAAATGCTTATGGATTTATGACAAAAACAAAACAAATGTCCCAAAACAATCTAAAGAAAGTTACGATCCAACAACGTTGAACATCATGTATTTGATATGTATTGTGGATCAAAATCCATTCAGTTAAACAAATTCAAAATTAACACTTATAACAAAAACAAAATATACAATCTAAAACACAAAAACACTTTTAAAATAGGATTTCACAAATGTCACGTCATTAACATTTAAAAACACTCTGGTGAGGGCAATGAAAAAAAAAAAAAAAAAGACTTCCAAAACAAAAACTATATATTATGTTCTCATCTCAGAGTGTTGCCAATTTCTAAAAAAGAATTCTTACAAATAGATGTTTAAGTGTTGTGCAAACAAAATTTTATACATTCCGAATACATTTGCCCAAAATCTATCAGAATTTTTCAGTTAAATATAACTTAAATAAAACTGCCCTTGCAATGCTTGTCATGCAAAAGGAATATGATTTCTCTATGACTCTCTATGAGTCATTGAATTGATGTACGTGAGAGATTATGTTCTGTGATTTTTTTCAAAGAATCAAGGAATGAATTGCCTTTGCTTCTCTGTTCACTTTTTTAAGGCATGATATCTCACTAGATATTTATTGTTGAAAGTAGCTGCAAGTTAAAAAAAGTATAATTTTTAGAGATCTTTCGAACTGTAGAAAAAGTTTTTGATTTTAGTTAGAGATAAAAATGTTGTTTTTATCAAAATTTCAACATGGCGGCAGATGCACCAGGAGTGATGAGTTAACCCCAGAATTGTTACGAACAGGACTTTTATTATTTAGATATTCTGAAAATATCGAATAGAATGCCTTTTCTTTTATTCATAGCATTAACATGATTTTTATTAAAAACTAGCTGAAGTACCCGTTCTTCGCACGGGAATGAATGGACTTTTTGATATTACGATTTGTGGTGATTACTATTCATTGTAATAAACAGATATAGCAAAATGGATATCGCGTTATATTGTGCCCAATAATCATGCATACCGAATTGCAAGGCAATCGTTTATACGGTGCAGAAGGCCATGTGGCGTAGCGCAATCTAGTGGCGAGTTTAGCAAAACGGATACGGCGAAAATATTCTACGCAATCAGATATCGATGAATATGAATTTTCATGACTATCGGCTGGACAGTCCTGAAGTACATGTGTTGACGCGACATCTAGTGGTAAGTTATAGGAAAATGGATAGCGCCAAACTCTTCCCGTGCTCAAATATCTATGTATACCTATTTTCATAGCGATCATTTGCACAGTCAAGAAGTGATGCACTACAGGGCCATCTAGGTAGTTAATTAAAGTAATGATTTGCTACAGCGCCGTCAAGTGGCGAGTTATAGGAAAATGGATAACGCCAAAATATTCTCATTGTTCAAATAGCTATGCATACTGATTTTCATAGCGACTGTTTGAATGGTCAAGAATTTGGCCTGCTGCAGCGTCATCTAGTGGTGAGTAACATCAAAAGGAACGCAGTTAGAATATATTCTTCGTGCTCAAATGTGTAAGTATAAAAAATTTTATGCCGATCGGTCGAACGGTATAGAAGTTGATGCGTTGCAGCGCCATTTAGCGGCAAGTTACAGCAAAATGGATAGTGAAAAGTATTCTCCGTGTTCTAATATTCGCGTGCACCAAATTTCATCGAAATCGGTTGGACGATATTCGCATAGCAAATGGCTAAACGGATTAGAATTCGACGGTGTGCTGTGGCACCAAGTGGCAAGTTAAGGAAAACGGATAGCATAAAAACCTTCTCCATCATAAAAGACTTAGGTGAACCAAATTTCATGGTGCAACGGTGCTGGAGTTTTTCAACCTCATAAACACATACCAACATTCATTTTTATCTATAACCAGTGTTATTATATATACCAGTCTCACATAAAATCCAGTTTCAAATCTAAGCCTCGCCAAAGTGCCAACATATGCCATTTTACAAGAGTTTTTTCAGGGAATCATTCGAAGCATTGACTTAGCAGCAATCACTATGGGAAATGGTTCGACCGCCAAAGAGTAAAGCACGCATTTATTTGAAAAGTGGAATCCCTTAATACAGCCGAATTTTTTTAAATTATCAACTATAATGTGTTTTATTCATCGTTACTCTGATGTACTAAATGAGAAGATTTCAATTTTCTGAAATTTGGCGGAATTCCCCCAACTTAAATCAATGTACTCAATTGGCGAGAATTCTGAAGTTAGATCGCTTGAAATCCCTTAATAACTGCATTATTTCTTCACGTATCATTAAAATTTAATGCTGTATTCTAATAAAACCTTTGCACTTGTTTTCAAAAATCTATTTCCTTAAGCTCTCAATAAATTGCGCCAAGCCGAAAACTGTGCAAACCGCTAGAACTCACTTACTCAAAATCGATATTTCAGCCATTTTATTTTTTCGCCAAACTAAAAAAATTTACACATTAGCCTCGGAAATCTTCAATTCTTATTGTTTTACGTGTAAAGCATTACATTCCTGCTCTGATTTCCCATGCACACGATATTATAATTTAAAAAAATATAACCTTACAAATATAAACTAACAACAAAAAAAAAATCATCATTATTATTCTTTTATTTTTACTTTGAGAATTTAAAACATTTTATTCGGCAAAATCGCCACACATGGCAACCACGATCCTTATTTCACACTTTTTTCACTACAGGGGTTACAATTACGGAAAGCTTTTTGCGTGGAGAGCATAAAAAATCTCTTAAATTCCAGGAACGGGTGGACTTTCAAAGTTTTAAAGTGGACTACGATTTATTCTATATTATTTTACATATCTGTGCTAAATTTCAGGCCGATAGGTCCATTTTTGTGGATTTGTATACGAATCAAATCCACAAACAAACAAACAGAATTTCATTTTTATTTTCAAGGTATACAGGTACTTTCGTACTACCTTCATTTTCCCCCACCATTGGGGGAAAAGAGGGGTATCAATACTTGCCTAATTAAAAATGATACCGTAGAAAAGTATTTTGATAACATTAAAAAATGCTATCTATTCAACCAACACAAGTCTAATGTATCTAATAAACGTCAATAATTTAATTAACATAATTTTAACAGTTTGACTTTAGTCTCTTTAAAAAAAAATGCATGATTTTCCCCCACCTGACCCTATGTAATGTAGCATTTTGTCAGTTATTACAATATAATAATAGTAAACACAATTAAAAAAAAATTAGGCCTACTGTTGACTGAGATAAGAAAAAGTTATTTAAAACATAAATTTTGCTAGGAAGGAATATTAACTGAAAAGATGTTATTAACTATCATACACAGTTTTGGGGTAACAACAAGAACAACAATAAAGTTAAGGCTTTTTTAAACAACATATAACAATAAATAGTTTACATTCGGACAATTTCTTTGGAAAATAATGTGAGTTGTGTTTATGTGGCTGTTCCTCACAGCAACGAGTTGCAGCCAATAATCATCGCCTTTTTCTGTGCAAAGGAAGGAAAGCATTCTTTTACCAAAGATGGTTTTTCGCCCATTCCTCACATAAATTTTGTACTTATGAGGCATGCATCTCATGTCATTCCCCTTTCTGTTGCCATGATTGGTGGAAGACGAGATTTTCATTTCAATCTTTCTAGCAACACTAATGACTCTAAATTTATTCCCACTTTAAGTGGAAATCTAGATAGGAAGCATTCTAAGTAAAACCACTATTTTTTTTTTTTACTTGTCTTTTTAAAGCAAAATTGTTAAGAGAACAGGAAATAATTTTCTCATTCTTCTCCTTTTTTTCTTTCTTCTTTTTTTTTTTTTTCTTTTTTAAAGCGCACAACATTTTCTGGGAATT
This sequence comes from Cheiracanthium punctorium, assembly GCA_038373885.1. Taxonomy (NCBI): domain Eukaryota; kingdom Metazoa; phylum Arthropoda; class Arachnida; order Araneae; family Cheiracanthiidae; genus Cheiracanthium; species Cheiracanthium punctorium. The sequence goes on from JAWZYV010011772.1 coordinate 23,555, forward strand.
GCAATGGTCCATAACTGTTATTTCTATGTAACAGTTTTGTTTTATCAGCAGTCTGGGTTAACTTCCCAGCTTAAGTTTGGGTGTTAAATCATCCATTTCGTCATAGGGATTAATGCCAACTACCTACTCTGTGCCCTAAATGGCCAATATTTCAGGCCTTAGTAGTGGCGAATGTGTCATCGGCAAGTGCCCACCCTTAGAAAAAAAATCTCATTATTTGATGTCTTTTAAGTAAGAATTTTTAAGAGGGTTAGCCAGTATGCAATTTTCATTACTTTGTATGTTGCCCTTTGTTTCCTCATGGATGTATTTTCACCTGAATCGTCTATGAAACTATCTATGAGGGACAACAGGTAATCCTCATTTTCAACTTTTGAATTGATGGTCAGCACATTACTGAGCATTATTTAAAAATATATAAATATATATAAATATCATTTTTTCCCCTGCGTTAGATTTCACAACACATTCTTTTTTTTATTTCTAATATGATCATTACCATGTAACACTAGGTTGGAGTTTCAACCCCACAAATTTATGTTACAAAGTTGCCTGGTAAACTGAAATTGCATACATTCATATATATCTTTATTTAAATTAAAAACAGTTTTGTTGGATGAGAAATGTTTATTTAGTGTAAAAGCATTTATTTTCATGAGCCGTAATTTTTGCAAAAATGAAGATATTAGTGATTTTGCAAACTTTATGTGAATAGAACTGAAAGTTGAAAAATTCCAAAGATACCTAAATATAGAACCCCTTTCGCATAAGGCATATTAAGAAACTTCCTTTTGTCTGAAAAGTTCATCCTCCTCCCCTCCCCATTTTGAATGACTTCAAAGAAGCTGGTACAAATATTGTAAGTGAATGAGCTGAATTCTATAAGTTGTATTATTATTTTGTATTCAAGAAATAGTTGTAAGAAAGAGTTTGTAACTGTGCAACAAATCATTAAATTTTGGTAACAGAAAAATTTCTGATGTTTATTATTATTTGAAGTAGGAAAAAAATTCTTTTACAATATTTTAATTGAGCCTAGCTAGGAAAATCTTATAAGTACTTACACAGTTTAAACTATCGAAAATTATCAGATAAAATAAATTGTGTTGAAATATTTTAATATCTACCACATCCTATGAAATTTTGGGTGAATAAGAAAACAAGATATATAACCCAAGATAAAGAAGAGTAATAAGACAAATAAAATTAATATAACATTTAATAATCATTTGACACATTTGAGACATTCAACACACACAATCCATACAATTCCATCCATCCAATAGTTCTCAAGTGAGACTAACAGAACTTTCACTTTCCAAATAAAAAATTAGATGTCAGCTCTGATTAATAAATTGTAGTACAAAAATTACACTTTGAGAGAAAGGATTATGCATAAATTTATTTACAGCATGCTAATTGTTTCTGATATATTAAGAAGGTATTTTTTAAAATTTATAAAATTAAAAATTTACATAGTTTTTCAAACAAATTAAAGATATCTCTAATTATTGTACTAAAAAAATTTAGTTTTTCAATAGTTTACATAAGTCTAACTACATACCAGTCTTACGATCTTCATCATCAAAAGCTCCATCCAACTGTGGGATCTTGACACTTTCAGTGAAAAATGCAGGGGGCAAAATATGATCATTTAAGGGAGAATCAGTATTAGTTCTATTTCTGTCAGAATCAGAATGAAATGCTTCTGAAGATAACATTTCTTCAAGTTCCCCAGAAAATAACTGTGACATTTCAAAAGTTTCATCGTCTACATTATCACTCTGATTTTCATTTTGGTGATTGAAACCCAAAATGCTATCATCATCTAGCTGAACTGACTGACTATTCGCCAAACTCAACATCATGTTTAGCATCTCTTCATCTTGAGTAGAAGCTGTAAATAATTAAAGAGGACCTAATGAGTAATCGTGGTTTACTAAATACAAGTTTTTATAAAATATGTCACAGCATGCACTCTAAAATATGTCACAGGGAAAACACGCACAAGCAATAGAGGCATAATGAGCATCTCACTATAAATAAATAAACTTTTAATTGGAATCAGAGAAAAGTATTACAGCAAAACCTTGATCCACCGTCTTTTGTGGGGTGCACAGAAAAGAATGATGAAAGCACAGTGCTCACAACTGTTTTTAATAATATCTCTAGAGGAAAAAGGGACCAAATTCTAGAAAAAAAAAAAAAAGACTAAAAAGAGACCTTGTAATACACAACCTACAACATTTGCAGCACAGTTGATTTTTTTACACTCATGATATGGGATGTCATTTTGGATGATATTTTTAAAGTACCTAAAAAGATAAGAAAAAGGGAGATTTGTGTTGGTGTTTTAAGGCAAACCTGCATGCGGGGTATCTGCCTAGGATGAGGGGTGCCTTGGTAGGAGGACTTTCTAAGGGGTTCTAACGCGTATTCATGTTACACCCGGAGAAAACCTACCAAAACCCCAGACCGTTAGATCAACAGCCGCACGATGGGACCCGAACCCGGGACCTTCACACCTTGCCCATCTACCATTTTCAGGGGCATAACCACTGTGCCATGGTGAGGCCAGAAAAAGGAAGAAATAAAGCAGTAAGTTTTAAACAAACGTAGACACAATGAAACATCAAAATCAGCCCGTTTTTAATGTTACAAATTATGCCTTTAAGGGTGTAGTTCGAAGAAATAAAATCTTCCTAACGGTCTCAGTACACAAATTAAAATAAGCTAATTGCACCAGGGGCTCAGAAAAATTGAGGATGGTTCTTTCTAAGCTGAACTACCTGCCGTAATAAATGAAACAATGGTGTCTTTTATAAAATTTCTGGAAAAAAATTCTTCAACAAGGAATTGCGCAGCAAAAATTTTCGAAAAGTGACATATCCTGCTAAAATTTGATTTTTAATATTTTTTTCTGAAAGTTTCACTATTGATACAGGTTTATCGTTTATTGCCGTGTATAGTACAGCTTGTAAAGATACATTCTAAAAATTTTGGAGTGCATGGCGTAATTAGTTTATTTGTATTTATGTACCAAAATCAAGTGGTTTTTTTTATAACTACATCATTAAACAGTCTGTGTTGCTCTTTATCATCAGTACATAGTATCCGATGTTTCATAGGAATAGAAATATATACACAGCAAAAGCATGCTAAACATTGAATGGCATATGCATGCAAATTTCGTACAGTTGAGTGTGTAAATAAAATGAAGTTTGAAGGGTAAAGTCAACGAAAAAGTGGGGAGGGGGTTAAATCTGATGCACATTGAGCTTTTTTTTTCTTTCTCATAGATTGCAGGACCCCTTACAGGACAGTCTGAAACTGAAAATATAAAAAAATGGTGTTTCTGATATTAGTTTTTTAAAAAGTCAGCATATCTGAGTCTTAATTGGCTATAATGAATTCAAGTTTGGGTGGATTGTCATTATCTGCATTTTTGTGAAAAATTAAACTATTCTGCAAAGCTTTGCTCACACGAACTTAAATTGGAACAAAATATACAAAGATATTTAAAAAAAGTATGTTTTGAAAGGGGGGTGGTGGGAGAAGGGAGTTCCCATCGAAGTACAGTAAAGATAACGATTGCACGAATGAAGAAAAATAACACTGAAGAACAATTTTGTTTAATACTTTTTTTTATTAGTAACTCTTTCTTTTTTAGTATTTAGAATTTTTAACTTTTCGGTAACGATCCTAAAATTAGAAATTATTTGTGCACTTGACTTAGATCAGGCCTGATGTTGCTGAGTAACTGTGAGGATCCCATTAAGTATTTATTTAGTTATGCTATTCACCATAGCACAGAATTAAACATGTTTACAAGTGTAAACACTGACTGTCCGGACCTGCACTATCTCCAATAGATAAAGAATTAAATCCCATTATCACCTTTTTGGGACACCCTGTATAACGGATCTTATAGTACATTCATTTTTATAGTACAATTAAAAAAAAAAACATTAGATTGTTCGACGAATGACCAATCCCAACTTTAAAAAGAAAAGGAAGTTGACAAAATCCAAAATCTGATTTTCAAATTAGTTGCTTGCAGTAAGGTACAAGTAGCCAAAACCTTGAAAATAGTATGAAAATGACATTTTTTTTTTTAAATTCAAAAAAGTCGCCCAAGTCACATTATCTTTAAATTAGTAGCAAAAGTCGCCTTTTTAGTCTCCAGTGGACACCTTGTCAATGGCCCCCTCCCAGAACTCAGTCTGGATCCACCATTGTGTATTCTTTTGTGTTCTCAGATTGGATTATTAAAATGTAGAGAGAAAAGGTAGTTCTAAGATACATATTTCAGTTTCCAATTTTCATTGTAAATAAGTAGGACCAGTAAAGATTCTAATTATTGATATTTATGTGAATGGGTTTCTCAGTCAGTTTGCAATTAGGCTTACAGGTGCTTCTCGTTTGAGAGTTACCACGAACGACTTCAGAATGGCTAGAATTCATGGTGAAAAAGAGAAAATAGGGACCATTTACATGAAAATGGGACTTTTAGAGAGTTCTAATTAAAAAAGAGACTATTTGCGAGCCCTGAAAGCAGGAAAACGACGAGTGCAGGTTAATATAAAGAAAACAATGTTTATCTATATACATAACACAAACAACATACAGATAAATACCAATTTGTAACCAAATTGTAAGAGAAATAAATCAAAGAAGTTATAGAAAATTAAGTGATATTTATTTTAAAAAATCAAAAATTTTATGTTGAGTTTTTCATTTCTTTTTTAAATTGAACTGCAAATTTTAAAGATCTATAATATTATTTTAGTCTTCATCTCTGATTTCATGTTTGTATATAAAAGCTCATACATTTGTCAAATACCACTATTGCTTCAGACAAGCTGTAGGCTCATCGGCATGAATATTATTCTGCATTTCTTCGCAATTATTTTCATTTTTTGGATCATCTTACATTTTTAGGATACCAAATGTCACAATGTCTTTATGAATGGAAAAATAATTACTAAATTTCACACCATACACATCCTCTGCTACATGCAACTACTCTTCATCTACATCACCAGCTCATGAAATCACACCAAGAAGTAATTACAATTTGTGTCACATGGATCTACTTGACCATCAAATTTATTTTGCCCAGGAGAAAAATTTTACAATGATGAATGCAGGAAAGTGACTTTTCGATGAACGATAGATCAGGGTTTCACTGTACTAGCTACTGAACATTTACAACATTAGAAAGATGCATATTTATAATTTCAAATGTATTCTTGTTCATATTAACCCACTTGCATCATAAGTGCACACATACAAGGAAATTTCCTGATCATTATCAAACAAACACATACATGCCTTAGTGCAAAGCAACAATCAAAAACAGATTACAGAATTTTTCCTGGTAAAAGCAATTCTAGAAAAAAGTAAAAAATAGAAGGGTTTTTAGCAGTTTTTAGAGATACAGAAAAACTGTCAATTTGAAACTTTTTCGAATGATTCAACTGGGTTAATTAGATGACAGGTGTCAATCTTACATGATTGTGATAATGACAGGATGTTTGGTGCTTAAGTTGTACAAAACACAATTTATGAAGATGTTGTATCTATCCAAGTAGCCATGACACAGGTGTAAAATCTATGCATGAATGTTAACCCCATCAAACATTAACTAATAATATATGAACATATTTTTAATATATTTTTGAAAATGCTGCTTAACACACGTATCACGGCTTCTGTTTTATTAAATTGTTTTCATTTCAAACATATGAAACCAAGTATGATTTTAATATTTTAAGCAACTTCTGTTTCACTCTTGCCTATTCTAATTCATTATTACATAAAGATATTAAATCAATATTTTATAAAAATCCACATTTCTGTTTTATATTTGATAATTTTATATCATTTTTAATGACATTTACTCTACACTCCTTTCAATAAACTTTTGCCTCGCCCCCCTTTTTTAAGCAGATAAAGAAATAAAAATAATACTTGTTTTGCTTTATTGTGATATCTGATAGCCAGACCAAATATTGCTGTAACTATTTTTGCTGCTGGAAATTACATTCAGCACAATACAATATACTGTTTCCTTTGTGAATTTTTCAAGAAAATCTTGATTTCCCCACATAATGTTATTGCTTTTAGGAAATTAGATGAAAGTAAAACTATTTTCTAAAGAAATTTTATTTTAATGACATTAAAATTAGTTTTCTACATAAGATATGGAATAACAGAACTACTGATTACTCTTATCATTCACATGCTGAACCATGAAATGTCTTAAAAGAAAAGCTCTTGTCTATAGAAATAAAACAAAGTGTAAAATGTTAGTTTGTTTGTTGGTCGTGTAGCTCCGAGATGGGTGATTGTATTCCTGTCAAATTTTGTACGGGAATTTGTCAGGACAGGTCCAGACATACCTTGAAGCAATTTTTTCAAAATTTGAATTTCAACATTTTTTATTTAACGTTTTATGCGATTTTCTTGAAATTTTATTGTTTATCTCCTTATATTTGAAGCACTACTGCTACAATGGGAATCCTTAATAAATAGTACAATCTTATCCTTTCATCTTTCTTTTTGTCAAGGGCTGCAAGTGAGAGTGACTTCCTTTACACGAGTGCAAACTTTCATTATTAAAATCATAAATAAAATCAACGTCATTTTGATGTTCAAGTTTTAAAATGCATTAGAAATTCTAATTAAGTTAACAAATTTTGTCAAAATATTACACCAGAGCAAAATAATAAACTTCCAGATTATCAGATGCTGTAGAAAACTGCTGCAAAAAAAAAAAAAAAAAAAAAAAAAAACTCACGTTATTTTTTAATAATGATTCATGATAGATATCACAACTGAGAATGATGCTATTTTGACATCATGGCTCATGAGTTAAAAAAAATGAGTTAGAAATCTAATTAGGTTCAAAGGTTTTGACATAAAAATTTAGTATTATAAAAATTCAAAGTATTTTGTCTAATGGGCAAGCTACCCTTGCTCATTTTTTAGCAACCATAATAACAAAAGGAAACCTGCATTTTTTAAAATCGTGGGAAATTCAAAAGTTGTCACAAGGTGGAAAATACTAATTAACCAATAGCAAACCGATAGTATTTGCTATAGGTTTGATGATGGTCGTCAAAAATTGCACAAATGTCGCCAAATTTTGAAGACTTGGTGATAAATATATATGTATATATGGATATAACTAATAAGTAAAACAGAAAGTATATACTGCAAATATGACATACCCCACATGGAAAAATATAACAGCAGATACAAGAATTCAAAACCTCGAATGGGAAAAAAAAAAAAAAGATGCTGAGCCAAACAAAGTAGAATTAAACAATGTGATAATAGAATGGAATGGAAATCATAAACACTTTCACCATTGTCAGGAGCCATAACCAGTAGATTATAATTGATGAAAACAATCAAAATAGTAGGATTTCAGTTCTGTGGCATATAATGAGATATTCACTCCACACGTTTTTGGGCTCTATCCTACTATAATATATATATATATATATATATATATATATATATATATATATATATATATATGTAATAGTAAAATAGCCTTTGCCCATTTAATTTAATTTAATTTAAATTTGTCTTGAAAACTGTCTAACCTCCATGAAAAGAAGTATTTTCCCTGTGAAGTTTCTCTGTTGGACATTTATTACTTTCAAAGAAGATTTTGTAGTTCACTTAAGAAAGAAGAATGCTGAATAAGCACATCTCGCAGTTTTTTGCGGTCAGCATTGGCATCTGTCCTGCAGAGATCCAGACCCTAGTTACATTCCTAAATCTGCAAATAAATGACATCATGGTGGAGAAACAATTATCTGCTTTGACCCTCCTCCTGTGACCTAGCGACAGGCTTAGGAACTGGGGGTATGTATGTCAGGAGCAAGAAAATTGCAAGGACTTTCACTACAGTAACTGCCCCTGAAAACAAGCAGTCCGTGTGTTGGTAGGTCACCAGTCCTCCTCCAACAAAGTATGAAAGAGCTGGATTAACGTCAAAACAGTTTCAACTGCACTTATTTAAGAGAACGGCAAATTTCATCAGTACATATATATATATATATACAGGGTGTCCAGAATTAACGGTGCCCAATGGCTATTTCCTAAACTGTTAGGCAGACACACAGAATTCCAGTTGTAAAAATATTCTAAATTACATAATCTATGATATCAGAAACAAAATCGAAGTCAATAAATCAATTCCTATAAAAATTACGAAACTTAAATTTTTATATGGTCCTATCAGTTTTATTTAGAAAAATTTTCTTTATGAAATTTCATGCACACACAAAAAAAAAAAAATCACCCTTCTATGACCAAAATTCACTGAGTTATAGAGCAGCAAAAATTTTGACTTAAGTCACTTTTCCACATTTGAAAATGTCCCATTATGGTAAACCATTAAGAGACCATATAAATACTGAAACTTTAAATTATAGGTTATAATTTCATTTTCTGGCATAATGCGGAGAAAGAATCAAAACTAATTTTATAATACTAATCTTTAAGCAAAGGGTTATAGCCAGGCTCTATAAAAATCTATCCGGGATCAGACTTATTAAATATGTAGCATGCAGATGTGTAACACCGAGTATGCCACGCAAAGTACATGAAGAGTTTTTTACATGGGTACATATTTGCTTTGTAGCCGAAGGAAGCTATACTTTGAACAAATGTTTTGCTAACAGGATTTGTAAGATTATTTTAAGTTTCTAAAATACATATACAGTCAACTCCGGTTATAGTGAACTTCTGGGGACCGGCAAATTTCGTTCACTATAAGCAAAATGTCCCCATATGAACAAGTAATACATTATACACATAAGTGAAAAATAGTGTTTTATACCTGCACTGAATATTTGTGTAAATCAAACATAATTAATCGTATTTATGTCTTATTACTGCTAAGTGCTACAATAATTTGGGAGATTCCATTCAATTGGGCGGAAAGTGCTATAGTCAATCAAGCAATAGCATGTATGGTAATCCTTAATCTGTGATATTGCACCGGGAATTGAAATTGCAATTGTTCAAGGACTATACAGATATGTCCGTTTTTGTTCACCATGAAATGTACCTTACTTTTTCTTAAGTGCTTAGTAGCCGAAAAATGCCATTGATTCTAGCCGACTAAGAATTTAATCTCTTTTACAGATGTCCCCGGATAGCAAGCGTGAGTACAATTAGGAGGTGCACAATTCGATGAATTGGATTGAAGTGCTTGTGGTCTTTTCCTTCTGGTTAAGAATAAGAAAGAAATAATTTGTATGTTTCTTTTAAAAATTGTTAATGCTACCTTCTTCACTGTGGAAGTCAAGGGCTTTTATGCAGGGTGAGCTTATCTTTTAAGCACCGGGGGTATCGGACAAAAGGAGTAGGGGGGGGGGGGCATACACTACAAGACATGGGCTATTTTGCAACGGAATTGGAGAGTTAAAGATAAGTATGCATCACTGCAATGAATAAATTCCTGGTTTCACAGCAGTCAAGAGTCTAAAAGCACTTTCTCTAGTGCACTATTGTTCCCCTCTCCCCTTCGCCTAGGCACTTATAATTCCAGTTTTTCGGAACAGATGCTTGATAATCTCTTTGTGTATTTATCAAATGCAATACAGACAACCTTTGAGAATGCAGACGTCGAGAAACTTCGCCTCTGCCATTTCTAGAATTTTCGAAGCTCAGTTTTTAGGTTCACTATAACCGAAGTCATGTTCACTAAGACTGAAAAATGCTATGCACATTTCTAATGTAAGTGAATCAGGACTAACAATTTGCACTCACTATAGCTGAAAGTTCACTATATCCAGGTTCACTATAACCGGAGTTGACTGTATTTGTACTTCAAAATGTTTCATTTTCTAATTTAATGTTTAATGACATGTTTTATTATCTCATTTTTGTATTTTAAGTTATTTAACACCAGTTCAATAAAAAAACTGTTTCAAAAATTCTATTTTCAGTATAAGCTATATTTTTATGTTAATTTATTGGATACATGCAGCTAAACGTTAATCTTCTTTATTGCAATCTGCAATCGTAAAATAGTTGATGAAATTGCTAATAAATATTACAAGGCTCAAAACCATGTACATTAATTTTTCTCAAATTCATTTTGTATACAAACCCTATTTCACATCTTAGAAAGTGCTCTAACTTTAAGCAGCTATAACTTGGTGAATTTTGATCATAGAAGGACGAACCTTTTTTTTTTTTTTTTTTTTTTTTTTTTGGTGCATGAAATGGCATAAGGAAAAATTTTCTAAATATAGCTGATAGGACTGTATAAAAATTAAAATTTTGTAATTTTTTGGGAATTGATTAATTGACTTCAACTGTTTCTGATAGAATAGATTATGCAATTTAAAGCATTTTTGCAATTGGAACTAAGTGTCTCTGACTAACAGTTTAGGAAATAGCCATTGGGCACTGTTAGCACCTAACACTCTGTTTATACACTGTCTACTAATAAGTATTTGGACACCTATGCAAATGATGATATCTGCAGTCCTGAGGTACGTCATGGCCTCCGCCGGTATATATTGTGTAGGAAACAGCATTGGCATTAGTCGCATGCAAGATGCAGCGCAGTTCGGAGCTCTCTGATTTCGAGAAAGGTATAATTATCAGGTATCACAAATGTGGCTGATCCTTAAGGGACATATCTAGCAATCTGAAGTACCCAAAATCGACAGTGGCCTATGTGATTAAGAAGTGGAAGATGAGCGGTGATTGTCGGAATGTGCCCCGAGTCGGCAAACTAACGAAACTGGGAGATAGAGACCGACGAGTGCTGTCCAGAGAAATTCGGAAGAACCGCATCCAACCGATGGCCCTCATCCGCGAGGAGTTTCAACAGGCATCTGGGAGTATTTTGCAATGAATACCATCCGTAAGGAAGCCCATCTGCTTGGTTTTCATGGTCGTGCTGCTCGGTTAATGTGGTGCAAAGCACATCGAAATTGGACCGTAGATCAGTAGAAACGGGTTCTTTGGAGCGATGAATCAAGACTCACCCTTTACCGTATGGATGGCAGAGTCTGGGGTCTGCTTGGAGAACGTCTCCTGCCAGAATGCATTGTGCCAACAGTCAAGTTCGACGGAGGTGGAATTATTGTGTGGGGTTGTTTCTCTGGTATGGACTGGGACCCTTGGTCTCTATTCATGGTAAGCTCAACGCCAATGCCCTGCATTATTTTGGATGACAATGTGCCTACCTACGTTGCAGCAGTTTTACAGGTTGGATCCCTGTTACTTTCAGGACGACAATGCCAGTTGTCATGTTTTGAGGTTAACCAAGGCTTGGTATGGTGCCATTGGAGTTCATCGAATGGACTGGTCTGCCCAGAGCCCAGACCTGCACCCTATCGAGAACCTCTGGGACGAGTTGCATTGCCGAATTAAGGGGTGCACTACCCATCCAAAATCGGTGAAGGAACTTCTATGTCTACTCCAAGCCGAGTGGAAGACAATACCACTAGCTGTAATACAAAGACTTGTGGAAAGTATGCCCCGGAGGGTTCACGCTGTAATTGCCTCTCGTAGAGGCTCTATCAACTATTGATTTTGAATAAGGTTAGTTTTTCTTTTCTATCACATCACAGGTGTCAAAATACTTATTGGTAAACAGCGTATATACAATATACCGGGTGATTCAAAATAGATGTTAAGGCGATTATTTTTTAAACTGTAAGTGATCAAAACACACTTCCAATTAGAAAAGTTCGTCAAATTAAGAGTAGCTTTCAGATATGGCATTTTTTAATGAGGGGCAGTATACATATTAAAATGTGAAATTTATATTTTTATACGGTCTCTCCTTTCCTACCCTTTATATTTAGAAGAATGTTGCTCTTTGCCTAAGAAAATTAATAAAACAAATCCTGTGTCTCTAAGTGAAATAGTTTGAGAGAAAATTAATTTTGAAAATGATGACTTACGCCACTTTACCTGCTATGTTGGCATCAGTTCTCAGGTGAAAAAATCTTTACTTTAGGGGACCAACTATGAGTTGATAAAAAATAAATGAAGATCCCATTGTTGGGAAAAGTAATTAAATGTGTTCAAATGTGTGAAATTAATAGGTGCAATTTTACCTAAAATGATCGGTACTACTTTATGAAATTAGAGATAATTTAGTCTTTTAAGGGATCATCCACTAATTACATCACGCTTCCAGAGAAGGAGTTTTAAAGTGTAAAAGAGAATGACAAAATAATGGTGTAGGTTACTATGGTGTGGTAACTTTCACTAAAAACTGTCAAACATATTTTACAGGAAAATTCTAGCTAATTTAGGATTTTAGGAGTCAACTGTGTCTATAGAGTGACTATTGACATGAATTAACAGCAGTTGAAAAGTAATAATATTTTTCTCACTTTTGAGACATCCCCTTAGTGCTTGGTGACAAATGTCAAAATTTTCAAACTGATATATCTCGGAAACTATTCCACATAGAGACACGGGATTTGTTTTATTAATTTACTTAGGCAAAGAGCAACATTCTTCTAAATATAAAGGGTAGGAAAGGAGGGACTGTATAAAAATTAAATTTCGTATTTTAATATGTATACAACCCCCAGTAAAAAATGCCATATCTGAAAACTCCTCTTAATTTGACGAACTTTTCTAATTGGAAGTATCTTTCGATCACTCATGGTTTAAAAAATAATCGCCTTAACATCTATTTTGAATCACCCGGTATATATATATACTTTTTTGGCTGCATTTCAACAACTTAACAAGCTCTTATACAAAAGTTACGTCAATAGCAAAATTGCTCTGAAAAATGTTTGAAATACTGATTAGCTTGAAATAATCCCAACATCTGAGAATAACTTTAATAAGCTCTGTTGTCAGTGAGAGTAAAATGAGCAAAATACTTGTAATTTTAAATATGTGCTATTCTAATAGCTTGATTACACAGATTGTCCTTTTCCATTAAAACAATTTTGGTAGGTTGTTACCAGTCCAAATCTCAAGATCAGTGTTATTGTAAAACGATTGACTAAAATTTTGCACATTCATGCTATAGGCAAAAATCTTAATATCCCCCAAGATATCAAATTAACTTTAATAAGCTCTGTTGCAAGTGAGAGGAAAATAAGCAAAATAATAAAATAAAATGTTTGTCAACATCATGCAGTGTCTAAGGTATTAATGCAATGATATTAACAAACCTAAAAAACATTAAGATGTAGAAATAAGATATTTTGAAAGTGCAAGTTTTTCACTGCAAAATGTCAAGCTTTTATTTTTCTGATTGTGAATGACACTGTTTTTTGTGTTATTGCAATGATCTAAGATTAGTACTCATACTAATTTTGCGAGTAACAAGACTCACATAATTTTGCTTATTTTTAGATTCCGCATTCGATTGAGCTCAAATTGGGTATATATATATATATACATATATATATATATACATATATATATATATACATATTATAAACCACCGTCACAAAACCGGTATTGATTTTGATGTGTATGGGACTTATAGTTTTCCTACAGGGCTACGACAAAGATTTCTTTTACATTATGGTCTATGGGGGAAATTTTTGAAAGTGCACTAGCGTTTAAAAGGCACATTCGATTGAGCTCAAATTGGGTATTTATGTTATAAATTACCATCTTAAGACCGGTATTGATTTTGGTGTTTATAGGACTTATAGTTTTTCTACAGGGCTACGACAAAGATTTCTTTTACATTATGGCCTATGTGGAGAAATTCTTGAAAGTGCGCAAGCGTTTAAATGGTGCATTCTATTGAGCTTCAATTTGGTATATATGTTTGAATTATTCATCGATTAAAATTTATTTAAATGCTTGGTAATGATCTTAATCGTAAGTGTTCGGAAGGTCGATTGGAGTCACTCCATATTTTTTATTTTGGCGCTATATTGCTTATTAGCACTGGGGTGCTATTTCTTTCACGCCCAGCCTTTGCCTACTTGATTCTATCGACATGATTTGAGGACAGGTTTTGTAGAGATGAACTGTCATGGTTAAAATCTTTGTGTTTGCCACATAACGCGGAAGGGGGTGGGGAGAGAGAGAGAGAGAATAAGTCTGAAGAGGTTTGCGATTTTTGATAATTGATTGCCAAGTTTGCTGAAAAAAAAAAAAAAAAAAAAAAAAAAACGAACCATGCCTCGCGATGATTGTAAAATAGTTTTAGTCGGCAGTTTTAATATAGATTTCGATTCAAAAGAAGTGCTTTAGGAACAAGGAAGAAAATTATGGCACGCCCATGGATTATGATTCAAAACAGTATTTATAAAGGTGAAGTATAGTTAGAATGTGTTAGAATGCGAAGACTGTAAAACAGTTTTAGAAGGCGATTTTAATATAGATTTTGATTCCAAACAAGTGTTTTATGAAACAAGGAAGAAAAATAGGGACGGCACATGGATTACGATATGCTTTTAATATACAGCACTTTAGTGGTTATTTAAAATATGAAGGGTTAAGATTTTTTAAAATATTTCTCTCCACAGAAATACACTGTGGTTTATTAACCACATTACAAACTCCTTCTTTATTTTGGCGCTTTATCATTTTTTTCTTTAATTTCTCAGTTTTCTATCTGATATTAGATCTTCACCATCGAGGATAGCGTGAGAAAAAGTAAATTTGGCAGATTAAACTTTTTGTCTCTCGCAGAATTCCGACATTTTTTACTATTTTTACTCCATACTGTTGGCGTTTATTTTCCTGCACCCGTATTTCCTCATGGAATGTTGTATGTCGCTCTTTCAAGGTTTAGATAAAAAAATTCCGTGACAATCAAGATCACTCACGATGATTCACCTGGACGTTTCGTGGTCGATGGTTGGACCCAAAATATCGTCTTCAACGAAATACCCAATTAGAATTAGTAACTGTAATTGTGCTCATTCGTCATTTAATATGTACTGTTCCTTTGTTTACTCAATAAAGATAGTTAAAAACAAATTTTAAATATTTCAATCATTTCATCGTCATTGTACAGTTGCCAAAGTAAGAACTGGAGTAGAAACGTTTTGTTTACTTTCTGTCACACGTCATGTCACTCTTCGTTTTTTCCTGTCCGTTTTGCCCAAGACCTGTGACATTCCTGATCGTTCCAATTTATTTTTGAAATATTACAGTCAATAAAGTGACCGTCGAATCTGACGGGTTTCAGCTAGTTGTTGATGATCCCAGTTTTTTCACTGAATTGTCACTTTCACATGTACTATTAACACTGCTGATGTTAATGATGTATTATGCAGAAAGCTTAACACCTATTTATCCTGATGTAAATGTGTTCCTCATAATTTTGTTAGTACAATAATGATGGCTTCCAATTTATTGACTTTAAATGATAATATCATTTACCCAATCAATGAATCAATTAACCAATCAAAACCGCCATTACATGTGACAGAAGTGGTTTTAGCACAGTTTAACAACAACAGAAATGTGTACTACAGTGAATTTTAAGAAATTTGAAATTGTGCTCTTGTCTTGCAAACAAATATCACAGTCTAAGAAATTACCTAATGAGATCACATATGAAATTCTTCCTTTTCAAATTTATAAAGAAAGTCTAATATCACCAACAAAATATAATTATTACACCCCCTATTTCTATCTTAAGAAGAAAAAAAAAAAAAAAAAAACCCCTAGAACAGTTATTTGCCGACATAAATGTAACAAAAAGTGTGCATTGCGTAAAAGCATGAAGTACATTGAATAACTGCACAATCCTGAATTAAGAGAAATACAAGGTTCCTGTGTACAGTTTTTTTTCCTTCTTTCTTTCTTTTTTTTTTTTAAGTAACTGATCTAAAACTGCTGCAATCAGTTCAGTAACAGTTATAAATGCAATGATTAGCTTGAATTTAAATAAATATTGTAACAAGAAAATAATAAGTAACTTACATAAGTCCGAAACATTAGGTGATGATAAATTTTCTAGATCTGCAAGTAAAAGGAAGATAATATTAAGAACAAACAAGACAGCAAAATAAAATAATAAACATTTTCCAACTTTGTAGAAAAATTTTAACCGCTTCCCTTACCAATTTTTTTGAAAAAAAAATGAAAAAAATCATCATATTTTTTTATTCCATTATTAAATATAAGGAACTGAAACAAAACATAATATGCAGGTTTTAAGTTGAATTTTTAATTTTTTACAGGATTAAAAGCATTTAGTTTCATCATGAGTTTACTATCCCGAGTTAACTCGGGCATTGAAAAAAAGTTAAATATTTGTCTTTGTATGATAGTTTTTGAAACAAGGGACAACACAAAGTGATACCTGGCATTCGGTACACTGGTATCTAGTCTCTTTTCTTATTGGCTTACCTCTGGAATCCCTTTTACGTGAGCATAGAGCACACTGTCTTGTTGGATTTGACTTTTTCTCAGTAGCAGGAATAATATCTGGAAAATGCCTTGAGTTTAGCCTGAGTGGTGAAGGACTAATGCTGGGTCTTCCAGATGTGGCAGAAAATTCGTCACAATGATTTTCTGCAATTAGTTTTTCCACGAGCTCCATTCTAAACTGTTTAGGTGATCGTGTACCTCCTGATTTGCAGTACAAAATGTAGGAATTCCACAAAGCTAAATCCAATAAATGAAAGAAAATCTTCTTGTAATATTTCTTCCCTCTTTTTCTTGGTGTTGAATAAGCAGCTAAATGCTGGTCGACTTTATCCACACCACCCATTTTATCATTGTAATCAATTACGCATTTAGGCCTGGACATTGTCTCTCCCCGTTTGTTTGTCACATCCTGCATTTCAATTGTATGTATTGTGGAAATTAGACTAACGTCCTTTTTATCTTTCCACTTCATTACTGTTACTTTCCCTCTCTGAAATCCAATAATTTCTCCTTTTTGTAATTTCTTTGCCTTTAGATCTCGTGGTAAATCTTTTCTATTCAATCGGAGTGTTCCACAGACATCAGTCTTCCTTTTGATCAAGGTATCAGCCAAATCTGGGTTTGCCAGAGTCATGACAACTTGGGCTGACATAGGAAGATCATCGAATGAATTATCGAAATTAGTCTCCTTTCCACTGTATATTATGATATTCCAAACGTACCCACTCTTTGATTCGCACAGCAAGTAACTCTTTATTCCGAATCGCACTCTCTTCAAAGGAATGTACTGCACCCATCCAAGTCTTCCTTTATAAAGAAGTAAACTTTCGTCTATGGTTATATCTCTTTCAGGTATAATCAAACTCTGAAACTTTTGAAGCAAATGTTGCAGAATTGGCCATATCTTATTTAGTTTTGGACAAGGATGTGTACTTGCATCATATGCGTCATTGTTGCTGAAGTGCAACTTTTGCTTTATCTGGCAAAATCGTCTGTATGATAATGTTTTTGCAAAAAATGGCGTATTCCACAACTGATTTTTACTCCAATAATCTTGCAGATCCGGTTTCTTTATTATACCCTGGAGAATAGTTATTCCCAAAAAAACTCTAATTTCATTTTGAGAAGTAGACCATGGTTTTGAATGCAATCTACGAGAGCGCTCTGACGCATATCGATTAGTTTCGGTTGTGATAATGCCAATCAATTCATCATCGAAATATTTATAGAAAAATTGTAAAACATTACTAATATTGTCAATTTTGAAATTCGTACCTGGGTTTGCAGTAAAAGTAAAACGAGCAGGTGCAGGTGGCAAATTTGTTTTTCGAATTTCACACCATTGACGAGCTGCCGTCAAATCGTCCGAATCACTTGAACTGTCTTCCTCCATAAAGCTACTTACAGAAGAATCACTTCCACTATATTCAAAGTCCACCTCTTCATAATCACTATCTGAAAAATCATCTGCATCGCTTTCGTACGCCATCGCCATTTCTTTACTCTTTTTCAATGTAACTATCCACACAAATCCAGCAACCTACAATGAGGGATATTCAGCGTTGGCAGCGGGTCACGTGCCGTCGTATGTTTTTTACTGTAAGGACCAATTACAATCAAGAGAGAAAGAAAACGCCAGCAGCACGTGACTATACACGCGTTGTGATTGGTTGAGACTGACGTCAGCTGAATATCCCTCATTGGCAAAACACGTGTCTAGTCCCACGTGTCTAGCCCGCCAACAAAACTTGGCAATATTTTCTTTCGGCCGAGAAAAAACGGGATAAAACAAATCATACTGACAAATTCTGCTACGCCCGAGAATTCTCGGGATAATAATTAGTTGCAATATGTACGAACCCGAGATAACTCGGGTTAATCAGGGAAGCGGTTAAAAGGGCACAAAAAATTTCAAACAAATTAAATGGAAATAATATCAATAAAGATTATATATTTTAATACCTGCAGACATATGCTCAATCTTATCCTTTTGACAAATTTTGAACCTGGGAAAAAAAAAGTAAATAAATATAATTAAAAATATGATTAATTTCTGTATTGCATATATACAAGTGATGAATTGCCTTGATGTGTAATGAAGGGTAATTTTGAATGGCCATAAAATTTATTGAACAATCTTTACAGGTAAAAATTCCTTTTAAATCAACAGATGTTTTTAAGGACAAATGTACATTTACATACTAATGTTTGAAAAACAATACACAAGAGAATAAGTCATATCATTGCATATATATTAAAAAAAGAAATGTTTTTATTCAAAATTTTGTAAAACTAACACAAAAGTAAGTGAATATAGTGAAGGGAGATTGTGAAAATGTGGGATTACCAAATCTTAACTATCATTCATTTTTCAAATTTTGGAATTTCACTATATTTTCTATCTTTCTTTCTTTCTTTTTTTTTTTTTTTTTTTTTTTTTTTACTTTATTAAGTGCTAGAATAGAGTATACAAACATAAAAAGACAACAAGGTTTCTGGAAAATTATTAATTAAAACATTTAATTATCAGATCTGTAGGTTACAGATTTTGAACATTGTGATCTTATGGCTACTGCTTTTGAACACTAAGATATGTGCATTAAAAAAATACTAGGGGCTAAAAATGCATTAAATAGGCTCTATATAATTGCATTTTGCTAATCAAATGTATAATTATTAGGCAAGTTGGAGTGTATAGGCTGATTAATTTTATTTTTTACCAACTATGCGAAAAATTCCAGAGCTGGGAATCGAACCCAGGCCTGCCGCATAACGTGCGGGTGCTCTACCACTGAGCTACTCTGGGACGATTCCCAGATGAAATTTCTCGCATTAGAGTCGTTGGCATTTATCATCTTCCTCTGCAAACCACAGATAGAACAGATGAAACAATTAATTTGTGACAACTCCATTACGCCGCGGATATTATACATTTTTAGAAAGTGATTCCATCAACCTTTCAAGTTATTAGGCAAGTTGGAGTGTATAGGCTGATTAATTTTATTTTTTACCAACTATGCGAAAAATTCCAGAGCTGGGAATCGAACCCAGGCCTGCCGCATAACGTGCGGGTGCTCTACCACTGAGCTACTCTGGGACGATTCCCAGATGAAATTTCTCGCATTAGAGCCGTTGGCATTTATCATCTTCCTCTAATAACTTGATAGGTTGATGGAATCACTTTCTAAAAATGTACAAATGTATAATATTTTCTTTTTTAGAAGTCTGATCACTTTTGATGAATGGTTTTCATGAGTCACATTTAAACAAAAATATAATAAGCATATATTTAATTTCAATTACACATGTTATAGGCATGTAAATGTTTTTAATCTCAAGTTAACTCAATATTAGAAGTATCAAACTTGCAGTTTGTTTTAAACAAATAAGATATAAATTAAGAGAATGAAAAATAAACAATTTTATTTCTATTTAAAAGCAGTTTACATGATCACTTAAATTACAAATTAAGTTTTGAGTGATAAATCCCTACACAATATATAACATTTGTTAAATGCACTTAAAAAAAAATAAATAAAACTGTCAATTTAATTTAAAAAAATACTCTAAAAATTTTTTGGGGTTTAATTCTATGAATTTTAAATAAAAATATGTCTTGTTCACAAATTTACTTCAAAATATATTAATGTTCCTATTGTTACTCAATTTGAATTCATTAAATAATTTATTAAGTACATTTTCAAAAAAAAAAAAAAAAATCCTGATAAAATAAAACATTTACAAACATTGAACGCCAATTTATAAAATAATTTAGTGCGGTTTTACTACTCCTTATAAATTGTACTTTTTAAATAATCACGTCCAAAAATTAACCAAAGCTGCTACCATTTCGTTTCAACCGTACACATGCATTTCATGCACTCATGAAGGATGTTAATCTTTAAAGAAACATACTCTTATTTCACATACACACAAACAAACAAAAAAAAAAACCCAACCGCTATTAAATCGGAGAAATAAGATTGTAATTAATGATTTCTTAAATTTTTAGGACACTGGCTGGACTGTGACAGTAAATTAAACATTAAAAAATCAATGTATCGATCGTTACATGATTTGGGCATCATGGTTCAATAATTTAGAAAAAAATATTTACAGCAGAGAAAATGCAAAAGTTTATGAAAATGCTTTAAAATGGTGAAAAAATTATTTTAAAAGCTGATAAATGAGTTGAGATATATCTATATTATTTCTTTTAGCTTCTGAAATTGCATTGTTTTGATTGTTACTTTCTGACAAACAGAACTGGCAAGAGCACATTGTGTGATTCCTTTCGTAATTCTTCATTATTTTAAGCATGCTACTGCCATATGTTGACCGAAATAGTAAACAAATAATTATGTTAGTGTAGTCATTCAATATTGTGATTATGAAACTCCTAAAAATGTGTTAGAATTTTTTTTTTTTTTTTTTTTTGGTGTTACAGAGCACCAGTTAGCATAACAGATGTCTAAATAATAGTCAGTCAATTAACTATTTGTAGCTTTTAATTTAAGGATATTTAGAATAAACTTTTGTAATAAATGATACCAGTTCTTGTCTCTAAACAGAACTAAAAGTTCACTGAGAAAGGTAATTTAAGTTATAAGATCTAAATTTAATTTCTGATTTGTTAGTTAGAAGTTAGTCCAAGTTAGAAAGTATGTCTTGTCCCCACCTTTTTAAAATCACTCTGACACTGACAGGAGCGTGGTTTGAACCTATGATATCTATGAGAATCAAAGGTTAAATCTTCTAACTTAAATTGTTCAGCCATCATGACTCGAGCAAGACTTGTTATAGAGATGATCATTTTATTTACAGTATGTGTATTATATAGAGCTACATTTTAACATTTTACTATGTATAAAGTAGGTATAGTATAAAGGTTTTTGGATTACATTGTACTATTATCAGAAACACTACATGTCAAAGACTTAGCTTGATTGAAAGTGAACAGCAAAACAATATAAAAACATTAAAAAATCCTTGGCCTTATAATAGAGCATTTATGTTAAGTGCACACTGTCTTATAAATAAGCATCAAGTTGCATTTAGAAAAGTTTAACACATTAATTATAAACAAACAAGCAATCTGATTCCCTTACACATCAAGAGATTCTAAAATTTTTCTTAATTTCTTCTTGTAAAAATTTTCACTTTCAGTTTCTATAAAATCGGTTCTTTCTAAAATAAATAAATAAATAAATAAATAAATAAAATATACATCATTTAAAAAAAAATCAGAATATGAAAATAATATAAATTTTGGTTAATTTGTCCACTGCAGCAAAATTTTTGTGTAAAATTAAAGCTCTAACATCATATATATAGAGACAGAGGTGAGAAAAACTACTAATGAAATTCACAAAGTTTCCAGAATTTACAGGTTTTTGCAAAAAATAAACATATAATAAGTACTGAGTAACTAATTTTTATTTATATGCCCCACTCTAAGTTAATGAAATTATGATAATCAAAATTATGCTCCCTCTCAATTATAGTATGAACAATGGATTACATTTATATCATACATTCCTATTCAATTTGATCTATAAAAAATTAGAAATTATGTAACAGCATTACAGGAATAAAAAAGAATTTTCAGAACCACTTCACTGATTAATTGTTCCAAGATAATTTTTTTTTTTTAAAATACTATTGTCAGCACAGAAGACTATTGGAGGAAATTTCTATATTCTTTAGAACTAAGTAAAACCCAGTAATCCTAAGCATATAGAATGAAATATTTAACATTATAGGAACACAAATTCTACATTGTATTCTAGCAAACATCAGCAGCATTCGTATACACATGATAAAAATATTACACAGTCTAACATTTTGCACAGTACACAAAACAAAGAATAGCCCCTTCTTAATTAACCAACCTTACTCAGAAATGGGAGCAACCATAAATGCGCAGAACAGCGCAGAGACAAAATGAGAAACGCCATTCATTCTAAGCAGTTGTAAGTGATGGATGATTCATCTTCTATACATCCCTTTCTGATTGCCGTGCGAATCATTAGGCAAGTAGTTGGCCATTGAATAGGGTGACGACCATAAAAATAAGAGAAGTGTCACATAGGTCACATAATGACATCACCTTTTTGGACATTAAACACCACTTTTCAAAATCAACATTCTAGTTTAATTTATGTGGAGTCAAATTACAGTTTATTTTAAAAAATTCATTGTATTCTCATTTCTACTGCGTTTTTTCTGTTAGGTAAACATTGTTTTTCCTTATTAGGAATGTAAGTTCCTCCCACTACAGTATTTTCAAAATAATTACACTTTTGTTGCTTACTTTTCATTTTTCTTAAAGAACATGCAGTTTAAATTATTACTTTAACCCGTAGATTTTTTAACTTTGTATTTAGAACTATTGTAATATCTAACTGTTTTCAATATCTTTTTTGACAGCAATCGACTGAGAATTTATTTACAGGGTGAGCCAAATGACTTTAAATACATTGAGGTGTATGGATGCATTCAATTCATTGAAAGTCTGTGGTCAATGACTACTTTGGCTATCCCCAAAATCTCGCTGACTATCTCAAGTTTGTCGGCTTTTGGTGAAATATCGCCAAATAAAGTGTCAGAAGGAAATCTTTCAAATTGAACTCAGCTTGGCGATATCGAAATATTTGGCTAGAAATCGCTAAACCTTACTATTATTGATATTTTATCTCTTTCAAACAAATAAATTTAGAGGAAGTGCATCGAAAATATTTTTGATCTAATGGACGTGCAAGGAAGTCATGTGTTGGACACATCAGATTTTTTACAAATTATCGTGAGCTCAAGAACAGTAATGTTATTTTAGACTATCTGCCAAAATTTTAAGGAATTAGAAGTCTTTAGTTATTTCATTTAATTCTAAGCATTTGCCATGTTAAAATCGACCTGGTTTCCAGCAAACAATAGTTATTCACGATTCAAATAAATTATAAACAGAATTACTATTCAAAATAAAATATAACAAATTCTTTTTTGTATTTCACTTTTAAATTTAAAGATGGCCAAATTGAAAACCGTTTTAAAGGTACCACAGCTTCCCTACAAAATTAATTACATTAGAAAAATACTATATTAATATTTGATGTGGGGAAAAAAGCAACTAAAATCTTAATAAAAAAGTAGAAAAACCATGAATGTTCACACATTTGATTTAAAATGACATTTTTTTTTTTTTTTTTTTTTTTTTTTTTTTACTATTGCAAAATGAATCTTTAAATTAGGTACACATAATATAAAGTAATACAGTAAAACCTGTTTTAAACAAATTGTCTATTATTTGGAATTATCTGTCCTGAACCTTCTGACAATCAGCAGAGGTAGTTATTTTTCTAACAGTCGTAACTGACGTTTATTCGATTGGATCAGATTTTTTAAATTACCAAATTGTTTTACTATTAAAGTTAATATTTGCATCAGAATAGCTAACTTAAAGAATACATTTTATTTTGTTGATTGCTGTAGTTGTAACTACAAAAATGTGAAATAAAGAGAACATTAACTTACTTGTGGTTAAAAATACTGGGATTTTTAATATTATTTTCGGTATTTTCTATTTTATCTCCTTCGCTTTTTTGTTTGTGTGATTATGGCAATGCTATGCTAGGACGATTCGCCAAGTATGGGGGGCCTTGGTAGGATGACTTTTTAAAAGATTCTGATGCGTATTCACGTTACATCTGGAGAAAACCTACCAAAACTACAGACCGTTAGATCGACAGCCTCACGATGGGACCCGACCTTCACACCTCAGCTGTCTACCATTTTCAGAGACATAACCACAGTGCCATGGTGAGGCTCATCTCCTTCGCATGTGAGACAATTCTTTCAACTCCTTAGCAGAGGAGGTGATGTTTATTATTGCAAAAACTGAATTGTTTTAAAAGCTATTTAGCTCCATAGAGGATACCTATTCTTAGAC
Source organism: Cheiracanthium punctorium (assembly GCA_038373885.1). Lineage (NCBI taxonomy): Eukaryota > Metazoa > Arthropoda > Arachnida > Araneae > Cheiracanthiidae > Cheiracanthium > Cheiracanthium punctorium. The sequence continues at coordinate 47,865 of JAWZYV010011772.1, forward strand.
ATTAAATGATTGCTTAGTGCTAAGAGATCAAAAATTATGTTTTAGGTAGTTGATTCCAAAGAAGGGGATACATCCAACAAAAGGAAAGGAAAGTATGGAATTTTCAGCATTTGATTTCATGCAGACGATATTTTAAGTTTGCTAAAAAAGGGTTTTGGTGCTGAAAATTATGAAAAATTGCTAAAATTCAGGAAATGGATGAATTTTCAGGCTTTTAATGTAGCCTATGTTTCTTTCTTTCTTTTTTTTTTTTTTTTAAATAGTGGCGGGCACTTGCTGTTATAGGCATTAACCACAATCAAGGCCAGAGTCACTGGTCTCTTTACTATGGTGGCGCCTAGTAGGTAGACCAACATTGCCTCCTATGAAGGGATGTATGAAATTGTACCCAAGTCCGTATTAGAAATTGAACACTGACCCATGGTATGGTAGAATATCTCTCTAACCACTACACAACCTGGGTGTCTGTTACTTTCTATGCTTGTCTGCATACTCTTACACCAGATTCTCTTTTCAAGTTTTTTTAAAATACTGTTTCAAAATAATGCAGTAAATAATAATGAAAAGAATTTGTTTGATAATTATTTTACCAATGTGTAACAGTAAAATTTTTTTTTTGAGCATTTTTGCACCTGCTGTATATATTTACTATCCAGGATTCGCAGAATAGTATATTGTTCCTACATTTTATCGCTGACAGACCATTAATTTTCTCCCCATTTGATTTCAATATAGACTTTCATGTTTTTGCTCTCAAAAAGCTGAGAAGACTCCTCTTCTGTGATCAGTGTTTCTTCCATCCTTTGAATGATCCCATCGTTGAATTTGCACATATATTGGGCTGTCTCAGGACATAAAAAAAACCTAAGTTGGGAAGCAACATTTGTCACAGTAAGGTATTCTTCTCAACTTATTTTTAATGATGAGAGATCCCAATAAAATGGTAAGTTGAACTTTCTAACACTTCCAAAATTTTTTTAATTCAAGTGTACATGTTGTTTGGGCAAGAGAAAAAAAATTATACTTTTGCACTCAAACATTTAAGTTCAAAATATGTTTTGTGAAATTATAGCACATTGTTTAAGACGAAATCTGAAAAAAAAAACTTCATTTTTATGCTCCTGAATCAGTATGAAGAAGTTTGAAAAATAATGGTATCTAAAAATTTGTTTTGCAGTGAAATATTACTTAATTTATTTTTATTATCCTCTGTATAATAAAGCTTACTAATTATATAAAGCTGTTTGTACATCACTGGGTAATTTTTGCCCTAAAAAGAGCAGTTTTTTTTCTAACGGTAGGGAGAGAGCTCCAAGTAAAACATTTCTTGCAGAAACATCTTGCATTGCAAATGCCGCATTTCCAGGAACTTTCCACACTGCCACCTGAAAAAGTTTTATTCCATTTCTTCTACAGGAAAGACATGTCCTTCCATTTATTTTTTGCATTGTGTGCTAGTGGTTTTCTGCGTCCTCCAAATTACATTTGCTTGGATTTACATTTGTTTTTCTTTGACCATCTCTTCTATAATTTATAGTTTGAAATCTTATAACTGGAAGGTTTTCTTTGGTAGAGGGTAGTTGGATGTTAAATAAATAATGTAAGAATTATAACTGCAGTGTCAAAGAGAAAATAAAATAAATAAAACCACCATTTTTGATTTTCTGACAGTAGTAAAATATTTTCGCCTTTCATCAGCAATGTCTGATCCACCCATATTTTTGTTGTAGGTGGTCAATGGAAATGGGCATGGAACAATAATCTTTTCAGCACCGCTTCGTGTTGTTGTTTCACACACTTTATTTTTAGAATTTGTGGATAACATTTTGATTTGTTTTTTATCCAACCATGTTGTACAAAGCAGACTTGGATGGTTAAAACATTGATATGTTCTGCTCTTGTTTTTTTCCTTTAGACGAAGGGATTTTAATTCTTTCGGTAAATTTCTCCAATTAGTATTTACAGTTCCGCATGTCGATATTTTTTTTTTTTTTTTGTAATTTAATCATCAAGCCTACACTTGTAAAACATCAATCAAAATATATTTAGTATCTTTTATCTTTTAAACTACTTGACAAATGGGAAATGACATCATAACCCAATCCTTTACTTGATCAATGTACTTTGCTTTTTTTCCCACTGTACAAATCAAAATTTAAAGTGCATCCCGAGGAAGATGTACACATCATCCAAATCTCGAGCCTCCTTTATTGGGTTTAAGAGGCATATATTGCATTATTCCTAATTGCCCTTCAAATTTCATTAGTGCTTCATTGATGGATATTGCCTTATATGGTTTAAAGTGCTGTAAGCACTTTTCTCTTATTTGATCAATAAAAGGCTCTACTTTTTGAGTGTAGGTGGAATTTTTGTTGTTTCTTTCTTTCTCAGTCCTTGTCCGAAATGTGAAAATAATGCTTAAATTTTTAAAATCTGTTTGTTTTTTGCGATAATTCTTTTCACCATTTCATTTCCTAGGATAGGATTAATGCACCAGTAGTCTTCGATTCTGGGAAGGTGATTTATGTTCATAATTAACAATACAGCAAAAAATGGACACAGTTCACTGTCACTTGTGATGGGAGTCCACCCTTTATCTTCACTTCGTCTTAGCACAAAATTCTGCGTATTTATTGGTGTTAACGTGAATTGTATTCATCACATCATCGGTTCAAAAAAGCTTCAGAAATTTCAGTGGAGTAGATCCTACTTCCAGATTATGAGCAGGCCCAACACTGCTATCAAATGCTGGGAATGAAATTTTGTTATTGCCTACATCTGGACACCAATTAATTTCTTCACTTTTTTTTGGGAAAATTTTTGGAGCATCTTTTATGAATATTTTCAAGCTCTTCTAAAGCAGTATCTTCTAGGATAAAATCCCCATTCTCAATTGAATTATTCTCTCCCCAACCATCATCATCAGATTCATCCATGTCATTAAATAAAATAGCTTTGATTCTTCCTGAATCAAATTTTTTTTATTTCTCTTCTCTTTTGCAACTCCAAAAAAGGAAATCAAAAACAGATCTCAGAAAAAACATGTCTTAACGAACTGGCCGTCAAAACCACAGACATTTGTGCCTTACTTGCAAAATCCCTGTTACCTAGCAAAAAAGGGATTGCAGAATTCCCACGAGATCAAACAGATAAGGAAGATCGTGGGAGGTTTTCGCACCGCTTGTATGTCTATTGTCTAGCAATCGTGAAAAGATTTGCCTCACGTAAGGTGGGGGAAAGAACTGTTATTTCTTTCGGCTGGCAGGCTGCTTGTATGTAAAGCCTTTTGGCCAGGTGTGACCGTCAGAGGGTTAATGGAAATATTTCACCTTGATTTTATTCTCCAGCTTACTTTATTTTTATTTCACAAAGTCATGGTTTTAGCAAAAAGTACTTTTGTTAAGTTGTGCTGCTTTGTTAACTTTGGTTTTGTTTTGTTTTTTCTCCCTCCTTTTTAAAAATAGATTTTAATACTATATTATATGTTACCAATAAAATTTTAAAAAGGCAATGCTATAAATAATAAAAGAAGATAAAATATTACCCTGGCTAGGCACTGGTGTGATCTGTGAAGTATCATTTTCAGATTTTCTCCTTTGCTTTTCTTCTTCCCAGATAGCAAGAAGACCAGGATTTTTACCAGATGAAACTGAAATTCAAATAACAACTTCAGTAAACAAAGGTAGAAATACTTAAAACAAATGTCTGCATATAGACTAAGCTTCTATTTCTTGGACTCAATGATCGTGCCTGAAATGAACTTGCAACTGAATCACTACAGAGAATTCAGAGATACGAATACAAAAATGTTTTTTACATGTCCAAAGTTACAAAATAGTTCATCAAGTATTTCTATAAAAATCTTAAATGTTTCAATTCTTTTAAAACTACAGTACAGATGTGTAAATAGTAAGGGCCCTATAATCTAAACCACAAGACAGATAATAACACAAAGCAGATAAGATGTAGATTAAATACAAATAAAAACCACACATGGGAGCAATGGATTAAATATAGCACATTAATATCCAAAAGTATGTCCCATGAACATATTATGCAAGTAGAATATTATCGTATGATGAATAACATAAGTACAAGAAACTTATGTATGCCCAGGAGCAGAATTACATTCACTGTTTTGCAACGTAACTTCGAACAGTTTCAAATGTTCTGCAGAAGATATTATTTTAAGAAAAGCTGATCTCTTCATCATTTTGTCCAAGTCTGACAGACCACGGTAAAATGCAAAGTAGGTATAAAAATTGTGCAAAAAGTGAAGAGAGAAGGCATAGGATAAAGGTCCCGTCTCTTTAATTACTCTGCAGAAGATAGTCTTTTTTTTAAAAGATGAAATGCTCTGCAGTGATTGTTCTGCGATGTACGTCGCACTTTTACCAGTGGCGGTTCCAGGGGGGGGGAATGGTCTTCAACTAAGGGGCCTAGATGAACCCCCCCCCCCTTAAAAAAAGAGGGCCCAAGGCAAGCTCGGACAAGGGCCCAAAATAGGGGCCTAGATTAACCATCTCCCGCCCCTCCCCTCCAAAAATGAGGGCCCATGTCGAGCTTGGACAAGGGACCAAAATTCAGAAAGGCCTTGATCATGTGCATACATACCACATTGTGCTGCTGAAAGAGAATTTCTCTTTAGAAGACCATTGGTGTTACTAGTTTATTTTATAATAATACTAAAGTATGCACACAATATTCTATGTGCTCAGACGTTCCTCCTTGGCAGAAAAATATGCAGCCGCTTTGTAAATATGTGCGCTAATCCATATCCATGGAGAGCAAGGGAAGGGGGAGTCACAACGAGCCTGATTAAGGTAAAGGTGGAAGGGATAGTTGCCCCAAACCCATAATAAAAGAAAACTCAAAATCAAAAAATAGTTTATAGAAAAATGTGTGAATTGTGTGTGCGTAATTTATTACTTTCGTATTCGAACCCCCCCCCCCCCCCTTTTCAAAAAGCCTTCCTCGTCTTGAAAAGCAGTCTAAGGAGCACCTATGTTTGTAAATAATTAATTTATGGAATCCAAATCTACCGTAAATTAACTGCTACAAGATCATAAAAATTATAGAGAAGGAAAGGGGGGGGGGGGTCACGAGGGAAGGGATCATACCTAAACAGGGCCGGATTACCCATTGAGTATGCTTCCGCGTATGGGCTATGGGCTCCTAGGTGGCCTGCGTCAGAGCCTTATTATCGCTTGGGCAAATCGGGACTTTGCCCAGGGCCCCCAATTTCAAATATTGTTCTGAAATACATTTTTTATATCAAAATTTTATAAAAAATAAAACAAATTTCAAAGATGGGGGCCCCCCAAATTCATCAATGCCCGGGGCCTCCATTGGTCATAATCAGGGTCTGGCCTGCGTTACAATTTAGAAGAATAAAATTATAATCAAAACATCATTACAACTATTTTAGTGTTAATATTTTTACAGCATTTGTAACTCCGAGAAAATAATTCTGATTAATTAGCTACTTTGTATACAATAAAAAATTTCCAGCATTGTTAGCCACCACACTTCATAATTGAAATTTCAATGAATATGTGCTAGAAAGTTTGAAGCTGACTAATTAGCTTGAAGTTTTATGTGCACATTTCAGTGATGTCCTGCATTAGACAGATCATTTTGATATATTTTGAAATTCAATAAAGTAATGAGAATTTTTAGCACTACGTCTACTCGAAAGGGCTATGGTAATCATAAGAAGGCTTTTAAATAAAAAAACCTTGTAACTCTGTCATCACACCCCATGATTATAAGCTTTTAATTATGAAGTTTGTTCCATAGAAGAAATTGTTTTTCCCTTTGAAAATATCTGGAAGCAAGCAGCTTTGTAAAATTTAAATATGGGATGATACACTACACATTAGTGGCAAAAACCCTGTGTTCTGTAAAACATTTTTCTCTCCGAAAACTTATGCTTCCTTTCAGTGTCCAAAAAAATTCTAAGGGAAATCGCATTTTCAACTAAGCGCTAAGCAGGTGTTTTCCATTGACGAAACACCAATCCATTAATTAGTAGTGGCATATCTTTTTAAGTTTAAAGATTGGTATAGTGAAGGGGTCAAGAACCATTATAAATTCTTAGTGATGCCTGTTCCTGGCATGAAACCTATTAGTTTACCAGGGAGTTGCCGACACCTCCAAAAGCCATTTTTCAGTTCCATTATGTGTTTCACAAATGAACAGCATGTGGATTTGTTTTGGAAAAGCAAACACTTCTAGCATCTGCTTTCTGGTGTAGAACTCTCGTTGGGACTCCAGAGGTAGCAGACATAAACTATTGTTCCATTTTAAACCCAGACAAAGTAAAAGGTTTAGTGTCATCAATTTCGGTATTTCGGATACAAGGAACTAAACTTGAAACATATGCGAAGATTGATTGGAAATATGAATAACCGCCGGAATTTTCTTATGTGTCGGAGAGAAAGCACAAACGGGACAAACAAGTCTGCATCTGCAAGACTCGAAAGTTGTAAGAAAATGCCAATCCGATGATTAAGCGAGCAGCTCCACCCGCAGCGGACAAGGAGAAAAGCGAAAAGGGGAAAAAACAATATAGCAGCCGACCCCCCCTGCCCTGAAGATCCGAAGAAATCCACACAGGTATGTGGAGTGGAATATCCGGATGAGCAAATATTTTAAAAACCAGAAACATAGTGGACTATACTATAGAAGTGAAATAACTGATCGCTTACCTAACGAGATTACACAGGAAAGACTAAATGGAGAAAGATACGGTAAATACATATTTATATATATTATATTTTTATTTATTAAACAGATAAAATTTCCTGCTTTGATTAAATTTTTTTAAAATAAAAAATGTATATTTTATATTATAGTAATTTTTCAATGGCACAGAAAAACAAATGTTTTTAAAGTATTAATACAAGTCTGCTCCATATGCAAGACAATAGTTTATTATTAACTTAATTAAAAATAAAAATAATTTGATGAATATTTTACTTACATGAAGATAAAACTGTAAAGTTACACATAATATAATTTAATTTTTTGAATAACTTTAGGATTTTTGAAAAGTAATTTTAAAGTAGGAGTTTCTAATTTTAAATTAAGGATTTTAAAATGACTGTAAAATAACGTTAATTGTCACTATCATTTGTGAGCTTGGATATGAAATAACGTTTAAAAGTCTAATATGTAAATAAATTAAATTAAATGGATTTTATCTTATAATACTTGATCAATAAATATCATTTGTCCTAAATGTATTCCAAAACATTCTCAATGGAATTAAAATGTTAACGCGTACTTGGAGCTTAATTACTTATTTTCAATATTTATCTTTCTTCTGAAACGATTTTTTTTTTCTCTGTGATGCGTGTTTATAAAAAAAAAAAAATAATAATTCCTCACAAAGATTCTTAAGAAATATTCATGTTAAATATTTCTATATAGTTTAATGTTTGATATATCTTTGATACCAGTAATCAATTTTATTTATTTGTGCCTTTGTGCGTGTTGGTGTGGAAGGATGGGGGATTAATATACTTCATGATTTGAAATAATAACAATTACTGTTTTAAATTTTATGAGAAATTTTTCCTCTGGAAAAATATTTTCAAAAGTTTCGTGCAGGATTAAAAGTACTGCCGACAATTTGAAAAAAAGTAATATAAAAAAAATACTGGATAAAATTAATAAAAATTAGGTTGTTTTGAGTGGTTACGGAAAAATCTATTTTGAGAAAAATTCATTTAGTAACATGGTTGTCTAGTTGAAACAGGTGTCATTGTCTTCTTTTTAAAATGCTTATTTAAAAAATTATCTAACTTTCAGATTTATGCTTATTCCCCTTGGATAGTTTAATTAACTTTTTGTAATATTAATTTTTTTATTATGGGGTGTCCAACTTGTGATTTTCCACAGTCATGGTAATTTATCACTGTTCAATTTTTAATCTTTTATCTTTATTTATTTTTGTGTACAACATTTTTACTCTTTCCTATTTCAAACAATTTTTTTATGTATATTCTCCAATTGATTTGAAACAATAACAGTGGCCGAGTGCTTAAGACCATTGAAAGTAGTAGATGGCTAAAGTGTAGAGATCTAGGGTTCTGGGCTACCACGTTGCGGTCGATCTAACGGTCTAGAGTTTTGGGTGATTTTCTCCAGTTGTAACGTGATTATGCTCTAGAACACCTTCGAAAGTCCACACCTAAAGCATAATCCCCTTTAGATATATCCTTTGACTTAATCAATAACCTAATCTTGTAGCAATAACCACTATTGTAACAATAAACTCTAATTTTACTCTGAAAAGGTATTTTCAAAGACTTGGGAGACCGGGATAGGCCAAACCGGGGAGAGAGTGGGTACTCAGAGACCGGCATAGGCCAAAGCTGGGCCCGGATCCAGGCCCTTGGTTTTAAGGGAAGCCTAGTCTCATTCTCCACTCAACCTGAATAAGTGATGATCCGAATAATTTTCAGCGTCAAATGTTATTTCCAGACACATTCTCAGAAAATTATCTGAAATGAAAAGACGAAATTTCGATTAAAAATTAAGGGGGATGGTGGACATTAAAAAGTTTTTTTTTTTAAATTTAATAAGATAGGATTGTGAAATTTTGTATTTGAATATATTAAACTAAAAGCATTAAAAACAACTGATAAGAAATTAAAATAAATTTTAAAAATATTAGTAATTAATTAAAAATTAATTAATTTTTTAGTTTGGAAAAATGCTCCATGCGTTTTAATTTTAACTTTTTTTTAGTAATTTTGTTTAATAATAGCATAAAAATATATTTAAAAAAAGTCTGTGAATCGGTTTTTGATTCGACCGAGTAGTTAAGTTTTTAGAAATATTTTCATGGATATATACCAAACTTCCCCGAAATTTTTCAGTTTTCGTAAATAAAAGTGATAAAAATTTTGATAAAAATTTTCATAATCGAAATTTTGACCCTATTTAAAAAGGATACACAGATTTATTGTAATATATGAGAAGAATGTTTGTAGTAAATTTTGTACAATTCCGACCAAATTAAGTCGCATGGAGCATTTTGAAGGCAAGAAAATCACAAAAAACTTGATTTGGAGAAAATACAGTTTAAAGTGTAATTTTCCCATTTACCTTTAATACCGTCTCTTCTGAATAATTTTATTTACGATTTTACCTTAACAAAAGATATTTTTAAAATAATTTCACTCGAATATATTAGCTTATTTTGTAAAACATTCAATAAAAATTGTGGCGTATTTATTGACGCGTTTGTTTGCATTTTTGTGTACATTTAACTGTCCCTTTTAATTTTTTCAAACCCTAATATCGTTTTAAAAAATTGCTGTAGACATACGCGGTTTTTCTCCATGGTTCAGCAAAAAACTGTAGAATATTAGTATGTAAAAAAGAAAAAACACATTTTTTGGGGCCAATTTTGATGATTTGGGTGTCCACCATCCCCTTAATTTTATTATGGACTAGCTGTGTGCCCGTTCTCCACACGGTAGGGAACGAAACTTTTTCTCACATGTATAGTTCGAATTGATTCCAGTGATTTGGAATCTAAAAATAAGCAAAATGATTTGACTCTTGGCGTAAAGTTACGTATTAGTTATTTGTAAAGTTAGTATAAGTACTGACCTGAGACCATTGTTAATATTATGACGCAAAAAGCTATGTCGGTGCCATTCGCGATTAGAAAAGAAAAGCGTGGCAGTTTGCAGTGAAAATTCCTAATTTTCAAAATGTCTCATTTCTACATCATACTCTTTTTTTGGATTTAAGTTATGCCATTAATACCTTAGATGCTAATGATGTGGAGAACCGTTTTATTTTATGATTAAATAGTTGTGTAATATTACCCGCTCTTCGCAAGGCAAGAACATTTTCCTAAAATGCGATCATAACTATACTTGTGACAAAAAAGAATCTGCAAGAAAAAAGAAAGTTCTTTTACAGTCTTTTCTGTTGAAATTACGGCGGGATATATTGACGTGGCGTGGAATTACTTAATGTTTAGTTAGCTGTGATGTAATACGGCTGTTGAAAAATGAATAGAAGACGTAGTTTCACGAAGTATTTATTAATGCGGTATTTTTTTATAACAGAATTTTATGAAAAATAAAACAAATTTCATAGATGGAGGGCTCCAAATTCATCAATGCCTGGGTGCCCCTGTTGGTCATAATCAGGTCATGTTTAACACCACGATATATTTCCTGCAACTCGAAAACGTGTCCCATTTAAAATCTCAATTGAAAATAATGCTGGATAATTCACTGGTGAAAAAACTGCATTCAATTCTTTTTCTGGCAACGTAAAATAAAATATAGAATTATTTCATGCTTGGCGTATGTTTTGCTTGCGAGTCCATTATTCTGATTGAATTTCGAAAAGGGTTTTAAACTCGAGACATCAAAATGACGTACATTTTACATGCGAAAACTCAGTTATTTTAAAATAATTTTATTTATTTTTTTCAACTGGCAATTTTAATCATTGTTACTGTCTCCAAGATAACCAAACCGCAAGATATCCTGCCGAAATTTTTAAGCAGCTGCTATTGAAATGAAAATCCTCCTTTACTTAAAAATTCGTGAAAAAATCTCCTAATTTATATTTTCCTCTGGTTTCTCTTTTCAAAGAGGGCGAAATGTATGCTCCGTCATTTGACAAAATGTAAAAAAGTTATGACGGATAGAATTCAAGATGCAGCAGTTTTAAAAATATTTTACGAAAGTCAGCGTCAAATTTAATTTTATTTGAAAAATTCTCAAAAATCTGAAAATTTTGTTACACAATCCGAACAAACAGTTTTTAAAAGAAAATTTTCTCCTCTATCCGATGATGTAAATATTGTTTTCTTGCGTGTGTAATTACTGGCGTTATTACGTATTAAGCGAGAAAAATCGCTAAAAATCGGACAAAACATAAAATAAAACATTTTCTTATTCGAATTTCGAAAAAATCGCTTGGAGGCGTGTTAGGATCTGTCCTAGTGAAGCTGGATGTGAAATTCGGTGGGTCTGCGACCAACCGTCTCGGCGCATGCTCACGAATGTGCTGAAATCAGACATTTGAGTAGCTTTCTACCCTGAAAATTGTGAAAAATCGTTAAAAATTAGGGAACTGGTAGATTTTCGGAATTTTAAAGTAGCCTACGGCCTATTCTATGTCGTTTTACGTGTATGCTCAAAATTTCAAGCCGATCGGTCTGACGGTGTGGGAGGAGTTCCCGGACGAACAAACAAACAGACAAACTTTCACATTTATATAATAGATTGTGCTTTTGTTGAATACATGTATCTGCAATGAATTCAATAAAAATCTCGCAGTTGGGGCCAGAGCCGAAGCTAGGGGCTGGCGAGGTTTGCCCCCCCCCCTCCCCCCCCGGAATGCAAGCGGAAAAAAGGGGTGCACACTCAGCTAGAACACGAGAAGTTTAAATATAATTTTACTGCTTTTGTTTTTCATTTTTTAAAAGCACTTTTGCAGGGGAGGATAGATAGAATCTTAGAAAAGTACAGTGATTTAGGGTTGGGGGGGGGGGGGGTGAATAGTTATTAAGTTGTTTAAAGTGTACGGGGCCCAGTTTTAACGAATTTCATAGATGGGGGCCCATACTGGTCATAGATCGGGCCCTGCCTAGTTATCCGCCTCATTGGGGCCTACATTTGCATAAGGGTCCAGGGCCTCAAGAAGTCTTCAGACGACCCTCTTCATTCGGAGTGACCCCCCCTAAACTGACAGTCTGGAACCACCCCTGCCCACTTTCTGCTTCCGGGTATGTATGTACCCAGAAATATGCAGAAAAACATGCAAAATATTGTTTCAAAAACTTCAAACTTATTTGAACACTGTATGCATTACAAAATACATTCAGTTCTTTCTTATCATGCTGTCAATCTTAGCTTCTATGTCATTAGATATTTAAAACTGACTGATACACAAAAAAAAGGACAATACTATATTAATACTACTAAGGACAATACTATATTAAAACGATAAAGGTCAAAATAAAATCTAGACAACATAAATATACAACAATACATAAATAAAATCTAGGTGAAATTTAACTTCAAACAAATAGACAGACACAGACACAGACACACACAAAAAAAGATCTTTGTAAGCATTAGCATTTTAAAAATATTACATAAACAAATACCATTTTAGAGGTTCAAAATAAGTGATCTTAAGTATTTGGTAAAAATTTTCAGACAACTAGATTTAATACCATATGCAAATTGATAACAAAATAAGAAAAGATGTTACACCTTTAAATATATAAAATTCTTATTAAAAAAAATTTAACTTATTTACTTTTTGTCACAAAGCAAGTAGTAAAAACACTAAGATTACATCAATAGTTTTAATTATCAAAAAACACAAGGAGAGAACACTTACAAGACTCATTCAATCTATTCATAATTTCGGAAGAACAACAATCCGCTTCTAATTCACATACAGTTTGCCTAGGAAGACTGTTAATCTGAGAGCTAAAATGACAAGAAGAATCATAAATGAAAACATCATAAAACTTTGTGATTTTTTAACAAAATTAATTTATTAAAAAGAAGGAAAACATACCTGCTTAAAGTTCCAATGTTCCATATTTTGTCTGAAACATTGCTACTGTCATCCAATATACGAGACAAACTTTGATTACGTAATGGAGACATGGCTGAAACTAAGTCATCTTCTGAAGCCCGGAATTTAAATTTGGATACATTAATCAGATTCATACCAAAGAGATTGTAATCGATAAAAAACTAAAAAAGAAGAAAGAAAAAAAAAAAATTCAGGTATTTTTAAAACTACATACACATGTACATCAACAAGGATTATTTAAGATGGGAGAAAAGTTACCTGTAAAATATAAGGAATGTGAGCTTCATAAGGCTGAATAAATTTATTTAATATTACACCATTGGTCATTAGCTCAGCAGTTCTAAAAAATAAAGTTATTGATTAAATACATACACTAACAGAAGTGTATCGCATATTTTGAAGAACTAATTTTACTGTCTTTAATAAATAATTAAAAAATAACAAATAAAATGGAGCACATAGTTTAACTGTATGCATTTTTTAAGTTCAGCTTTTTCATTGTATGTGACAGGTAACTGAGTGCATACAAGCAAAGTATCTCTAAAAATATCTAGCAAAAATCAAAACTCAGGTTGAAGGGACCAATATAAGCAGGTTTTGTAATGAAATGTGTATATGTATACAAATGGTACATACAGTTGGTAGAGAATGTTATTGAGATTGCAGTTGAAAACAGTTGGCTGGTGTTCAAAAAAATTTTCCATATGAATTTTGAGCAGCGTGGATCACCAAATGCATTTGATTTTATTTCCATTATTCTTTCAGCTGCTCAAACACAGATGCCCAGTAGCAGAGTTCTCTGCATCAGTCTGCAACACAAATTTTATGCAAAAATAGAGTGCAAGGTAAACTGTTGGTATGCAGCAGGTTACCCATATGATATATATTAAGTCACCACAAAGTAGTGCTTAAAAACAACAAAACTAGTAAAATGCAGCATTTTACTGGCTTTGTTGAGAGGGGGGGAAAAAGTGAAATGAGTAGTATGAAAGTTGAAAAATGAAATGAGAATAACTGGTTTGTAGGTTTCAGAATTTGTTTGCATACCAAAAGGAAGTGCAGTGGCAAACATGAACTCAGATACAGTATTATGAAAATATCTTCTCAAGAATCTGCGATGTGATTCGCCCCGTTAGATGGTTTCGGAGACCAGGTGCAAATGTGATTTGAAATTGGAAATAATTAACAGTTTTTCATTATGCACACTTCTAAGAGAAGTCTATATCTACAACTGTGATAAATTAGGAACCTTTGAAAAGATACAAAGGTTCCTAATTTATCGCAGTGAATTATAAACTAAACCACATGAACAAATAAATAATTTAGTCCTTTTGTGTCTGGCTTCCTACTAATAGTACAAATCTTTGAACTGTATTGAGTGATATTAGTAAAATGTTCTTCAAAAGACCATGTTCTTTTAAAATCACTTCTGTTTCAAATACGTATTCATTTAAGCAAAAAAGAGCAACACTTATCAATAAATAGGGTCAGGTGAGGGAAAATGGTAAAATCATGCATCTTTTTTAAAGGTTCTAAAATCAAGCTGATAAATTTATGTTAATTAAACATATTACATACATTTGACTTATATACATTAAAAATAGCATTATTTTTTAATGCTATCAAAATACATTTCCTTCAGTGTCATTTTTAATTAGGCAAGTACTGATTCCTCATTTCCCCCTATCATGGGGGTGAAATGGGGATAGAACAAAGGAAAAAGAAAATATCTAATAAAAATCATGTTAATGATAAGAAAGAAATAAAAAGCACACAGTTTAATGTATTCTTAAACATACTGAAAGGGAAAAATGCACAAAAAAGGATTATTTCCCAAAATATTTAGATGAAGAAATAACGTCCAAGATTATGAAATTTAGATTCGCTCACTATGAGGCAAATGTTACTTGGTTCTACAAAATTAATTTCTGACAATGAAAAGTAAATTAAAATGTCAATTTCATTGATTATAACTGTTTGTTTCAGAAATATTTCCTAAAGGAGAAATACAAATGTCAGTATCATATAGAACTTTACAAAGTCTAAACATACCATCATTTTACCACACCCAAAAAAATAAATAATAGAAATTAAATTTTTATTTTTTTATGTAATCATGTCCTTGGCTAAGCTTCATTCAATATACATACTACATTTTGTTTGGCTCCAAAATTGGCGATAAATGTAATATATGGCATTTTTCTGGTAATGCAAATTAATTCTGTGCTACATTAAAAAAAAATCTTTTCCACAACATTTTCTTAGCACTTTTTAATTCTTTTTTGTTGTTATCTTTTAGTTTTCTGACTATTTTTATTGTTAAAATGAAACGAGAGGGTTGAGGGTTGCGGAACCCTCCCTCACATAAAAATCAATTGCTAGTTAATATTTTTGAAATTATGTTATTCAGATTCTTAAACAGTGAATTCTTGTAAAATATTCAAATTTTATTAGTGTATCCAGTTAGTAAACACAAATTTGCAGCTATCAATTTTTAGTTAATTTTCTTAATTAAAATGTTGCTTAGATTCTTAACCCTAAATTATTTTAACAAATGTTCAAATTTTATTAGTGTATACGGTTGGATAACACGTTTGGAAATGCAATTTCGTAGCTTCTTTGTTTCCTTGGTGCCGTCAAAAATGGCCTTTTAGGCACCAAAAATCAAGGTAGGATGTATATTGAAGGTGCGGCGAAAGTTTTTCAGTATCACTTGTTAACAGGCCGTACGTATGTTTAGATAAAAAAGAAAAGAAGTTTCGCATAGATTAATGCTGTTGAAAGATCCTAAAACTTTATTAGAAATAATTGTTATGTTCTTAAGATATAGAAACAAAGATAGAGAAAAAAAAAGGATCCAAATTTTTATGGTGAAAAAAAAATATTTTTCAATATATCCCTATTTCTTCCCATCTGACTCTATTCATTTAAAATGGATGCTTCCAGGATTTCATGTGTTTCTGGCAAGTCACTTTTGTTTACTCTTTTTATTAATATTATAATTGTATTTGAATTTGAATTTATCTATTTTAAGAAGGTTATTTTAACTAATGTGTAATGCAGTTTTCTCTCTTATGCAGGGACCTCAATGGTTGCAGAATGAGTGCAAAGTCTTCAACAAATGCAAAAGTGATTGATACATTCTGAAGCTCTTTTTCCAGATGGCCATCTGGAAAAAGAGCTTGACAGTAATAGGGCCAAAAATATTTGGAATTATAATGAGACAAATGTGCAAAATGATCCAGAGAAAAAAAAAAAAAAAAAAAAACTGCTAACTAGAAGAGTAGAGTATGTGTACTACTAATTAGTAATATAACTAACGTTTCTAAAGCAAAGCCCAAATGCAGATAACATAAATACATTTTTTTATGAGATAACTTTAAACCAATCTTTTTCCCCTAAGCCGTACTTAGACAAAAACAATACTGCCACAAAGTTATCCACCCAAAGGGGCAACTTTGTGACAACTTTTAACCTAAATATAGTCGTTCGTAGTACAGATGCGGATTTTTAGAACATATCGTTGTGCGAGGGAAGGTTTTTGGCAACGTTATGACATTATTCGCTTGCATTTATGCTGTTAATTGTTCAGCAAGAGAATAAAAATGTTTAAAATCTGTCACAAAGTAACCTTGCTTTACGGTATATGTTCAAATAAGGGAAAAAAAATTTCCTAATTAAAAACAAAATTTAGACCTAAAAGGATTAGTCTCGTTGTAAATGAAATTGTTCATTTTTCTCTTTTCAACAACTCAAACCTTAAAAAAAAAAAAAAAATTATTTTTATGAGTATGATGTATATATTAAAAAAAATGGTTCCACAACCATTTTGAAGTTCCATTACTAACACGTTTTACTTCTTCCTTAACAACTTATGCTAGATTGATATAAGCAACATAATGAGTATGTAAGAAATACAGTAAAAAAGAAGTGTACCTGCAGGCATCTATGGTCTAATATTTTTATTTTAATTAGGTACTTAAATTAACTGCGATTACAATTATTAACTTAAGGTTTTAAAAGAATATTTCTTCATTTCCATTCTACAGGACATGCACAGGCTTTGAACATAATCTAAAAATTTAATGCTTTAAATAAGCATATTCGATGTTTCTGGAATGTAACGTGCCCATGACCAGGGTTCGTTGATTTAAATCAGCTTGATTAAAATCCTGATTTAAATCAAGAGATTTTTTTAAAAAAATCAGTGATTAAAATCATTTTTCAAAAATGGATTTTGTATTGATAGAATGTGTTCTAAATAAAAATCTTCAACACTCAAATTAATTTCTTATAATAGCATTAGATGGCACTTCAGTGGTTTAGAGAATCCTTCAAGGTAAGGGGGGGGGGGGGAGTGACTTTTGAGTTTGACAGTGTGAGAACAAAAGAAATTTGATCAGAAAAATTGGCAACACTAGAATTATTTCAGATTTTAGAACAATGATTCCATGTTCAGAGAGCTATTGCTAAAGTACAAGGATAATGGCAGGAAGGAAGAAAGATAATATTTGGATGTACTTTAATGAAGAGCAGACAGTTTCTGGAAAAGGTGTTAAAGCCAAATGCAAGAACTGTGAAAAAGTTATGATGGGATTAGTAGCCAGAATGAAAGCACATGTAGATAAATGTTTCTCCTCTGACAGAAATGATACTAATAGTGATCAACCTCAAAAAACAATTGAGAACAATTTAACTTGTACAAAATCTGAGGCAGCCAAACCTACTATGAAAAGAAAAATCAGTGAGATAGAAAATGATGTTGGTGTTCTTAAGAACAGCATGCATGATTATGTCATAAATGCAAATATTATGACCACTAAAACTCAAAATGATCACTAAAACTCAAAAGCAAATAGATGAGGAAGTGGCAAGATATATTTATGCCACCAATTCTGCTTTTCATCAGGTTAATCATCCCCAATTTAAAAAGATGATTTCTGCTTTAAGGCCAGGGTATACTGCTCCAAATGAAGTAGAAATAGGTGCAGCATTACTTGATAATATATATGATCAAAAGAAAGAAAAATGTTCCAAACACCTAAATGTACAATTTGTTAACTTTAGTATAGATGAATCAAATGTTCATAATGAACCAATATTATGTGCTGTAGCATCCACAAGAAAAGGTGAGAATTATCTAGTTGAGACAATTGACACATCTGGTAGTCCACACACAATTGAATATCTTGTAGAAGTTGTAAAAGGAATCTGGTAAAATGTGAAAATGAATTTAAGTGCATTGTGAAAAGTCTTATTATGCACTTATTATAATAACAGCTAAACTAGCATAAAATATATTTTATATATATTGTTTAAAATGTCATACTATTATAATATGCAAAATAAATTCATATTAGGAATTTTTAAAATATCTTCAAAAAAATCCACTTTAAATAAAAAAAAAAAATTGATTTAAATTTAAAAAATCCAATTTTTTTTATTTAAAAAAAAATCAAAGAAATCACAAACCCTGCCTATGACTACTGTATCCCTAGATACTATTCTTTGAAAATCTTGCTCACAAATATTATTTGAAAAAAAAAAAAAAAAAAAAAAAAAACTAATTAACGTAAAAGTATCCTAGTTACATATGATTTCATGGCTTTTAATTTTTCAAGTAATCAAGTAACAAAGTATAATTTATTTGTTTTTGAAGCATGCTTTACACATATTAGGGTGGTGTTTTTAGCTACGGGTTTTGAAATGGTGAAATGGGGTGGAATGTAGCATTCAAAGGTTATTATGAACTCAAACTAATATTAATCAACTTTTACTGAAAAGCAAGTATAAATAAATTTGTCTATATACATAAACACTTACCTACTAACATCAAAAGGATTGTAGAAATATATTTTAAGAAATTCTTCAGCTTTTTCATGAAACCCATAGAATGGACTATAAAAGACAAAAATATTTTCACCTGCAGTGTGCTTCCCAAAAATTATATTTATTAAAATATAACTATTAAAGTAATATAGACACTTTCATAAATAGTAATATAGTTCACAATATTATAAAAACTAATTATTATGAAATTAATTAAAAGGGATAAGTATATTAAATCTTACATATGCTCTGTAACAACAATCTTGTATACATGGTGTCGATGTGAATTGCTATTTCGTGATGCAACATTAAGGGCTTTATCAATATCCAAAGCAAGTTCTTGCATGCATTTACGCAAAGACTTCGGTTCAAGGTTTGGAAATACATCCTTACATCGAATGCTGAAGTAGGGGAAAACCCCATGAACATGTAAACATCCTTTTTGGCCTAAAAAAAATCAATTAAGATCTGTACTCTGTTTATAAGGAATAAATTATACACACAATTATAAATGCTAACCTATGCAAATTATATCCTTTATTTCTATCAGAATAATAAATAACATGGTAAAAATACTTTAAAGCAGTGGATCGTTATTATTGGGTCATTCGGAAAATAATTTTTTTTTCTTCTCCCAACAGAGGTCTTAATTATATTTTTTCACAACCAACTGCACACTTACACCGCATTTTACATAATAAAATCTGAGTAAACAAAGTTAGTAGCTGGCTGGTTATATAGGTTTGTAACCTCCAATCTTCTTATGTGTGTCTCTCAATCGCATAGTGCTTAGACGGGTGGTCACAGATCTACCAAACTTTGTACATGTCTTTACTAGGGCAGGTCCCAAGACACCTTAAAGGGATTTTTTTCGAAATTCCATTCAGAAATTTTTAATTTTAGGTATTATGCAATTTTTTTGCATTTTTCTAGCCTCCTGCGTAATAATGCCGGCAATTATACTTTTAGTAAAACCAAATTTGTTTCAGATAGAGGAAAAATTTTCTTTAAAAAAAGTTTTTTTTATGACTATGTAATATAATTTGCAGATTTTAAAGAATTTTTAAAAGAAAGATTACTTTTGACGAAAGTTTTTGTAAAATAATTTTAAAACTTTTGCATCTTTAATTCTATCGTCATAACTTTTTGATATTTTGACAAATGACGGAACATTCATTTTGCTCTGGCCCCTTTTGGCCTTTTTAAAAAATCAAATAATAAAATGCATATTTATGCTTTCGTTCAAAGTTAAACGACAAAGAAATATTAAGTAGGAGAATTTTTACAAATTTTAAAGAAAAACAATATTTTGAATTTAATTACCGATTCATGAAGTTTTTTGTTTGTATTTTCTTAATAACAAAAGGATTGAATAATCCTACAGTAAAAGAAAGCGTTAATTAAAATTATAGGACAAGTATCATGAAGAAGGCTAAATGTTTGTTGCATTTGCTATGGGAAAGAGCATAGCACGCAGAAGCTGCTTTGGGTAAATTGAAGAGTCCATAGACAGACATGATGAAATACTGCAAAAAAGCTGATGTAGCATTAAGAATCTGAAAAAATTTAAAACTCTTGTAAAATAATGTCTGTTTTTTCATAACATGTATTTTCATTTTTCTAACCTAAGAACTCCAAAAATCAGCTTAGTTTTCATTTCATTGTTGAATTGGGCAGCTTAGTGGCAATAATTTACAGGGCTGTACTCAGAAAGAAATTTCAGAGGGGGTCCAAACAATAGAAAAGGCAGAATTTTTCACAAAAAGACTCCACCAGTATCATTTTGTTAACAAATATTTAAATTTTAGGAGGGAGGAGAAAGACGGACACCCCTCTTTAATATGACCTTGGTATAGGATTCTGTCACCATGGTAACAATTATGATAACTATGAAATTAGATTTTAGTTTTAAATTCTAATCATAAGTGAATTTGATGTCATGGATTTCAAACTGCATTACAAACTTAGTAAGGGTAAAGTGCTTTACAGAAAAATTACTTTACTCTACTAGGGTTAATTTTTATGACAGCCATGATAGCTAAAAAGTTCATGAAACAATGAATGTCGCATGTAGATGTTTCTATGTCTTATGATATCAACAATATATTAAGATTTTTTTGCATAGTAAAGTTAAACAATTAGGTGTTCTGTAGAATGACTGAGATGACATGCAGTTCAAACTTTAGGTATCAGGAAACAAACTAAAACAGTTGTCCACACCATGTGATGTTATTTTAGAACTTAAACCAGAAAGACAAAAGTCTTTCTGGTATTTCTTTCTGAAAAGTTCTTCCTGCAGAAGCACTTTGAAAGTGAACAGATTTGTTTTCAAAACACACTTCATGTTCTTTTTTATCTCAAATAATGCTGGCATGGATTTTGTGTTGTCATTTTGCAGTTATGCTATATACTATTTCAAGTAAGTATCCGTAAAGCAAAGTTTAAATCACAAGTCAAAGAATTTCTCATATTTTGAAATTTCATAAAGATAGAATTAATTTCACTTTTATGAGTAAGAAAAACAGTTGTTTCCTTCTGAATGAAGAACAGGTATGGAGCTAGTAATCATTATATATTTTGACCGATATTTTGACCCCTTTCATGGGGGTTAAGGGGGTCATAACCCCCCCCCCCATGAGAAATTTTTTGCCATACAAAATGTATATTCTTCACTACATTATTACACACACGTATATATATATATATATATATATATATATATATATATATATATATATATGAGTTGTAGTAGTCGTAACCCCCCCCCCATGAAAAATTTCTGACTACGCCCCTGATTCTGTGTTACACAGGGTTGTAAAAAAACCCGAGTTTTTTGTAAAAGCCCAACCTGGACAGCTTTTATTAAGAAAAACCTGGGGTTTATTAGGCAAAATGAAAATTTTTTGGTACTTGAACTTGAAAATTTGCACATACAGAAATGCAAACTTGAAACCATAGAACTAGGGATGCACCGAATATTCGGTATACTGCCTATTCGGCAGACAAACCGAATATTCGGTTCGGCCAAATACTTAAATATTGGGCAACTGAATACTAAACAAATTTAAGTATTCACCAATCGGTAAGCAAATACATATTTTTTATACCATGAATGAAAGATATAGTATAGTACCATAGTACTAAATTGATTCAAGTTGTTACTTACTAATATCACATGCGAATAAGCGTTAGAAACCCTTAGAAAATCCTCCTTATCAAGGCACCCCCATCCTTGGCAGGTAGCCCTAACATAGCATTCCACAATCACACAAAAAACTAATATCACAATGAAATTAGTTTTAATGCAAGAGAAAACACTCGGATGTTAAATTTGAATTTTGTTGTTTTTCAATTTTTCTTAAATCGCATGACACATTACATTAGCCTTGCTATTACTAACTGATTTAAATTTGAAACAGTAACCAGAAAAAAAAAAAAAAACTCATGACATTAAGTATTCATAAATATGTAAAGTCAATTAACTTCTAATTTTTTTAATAAAATATGCAGGTAAAAAAATTACCAGCATTTCACTAATATTTAAAAAAGTTATTAATCTTATAAATAAAAATGAAATTCTGTTTGTTTGTTTGTTTGTTAGTGGATTTGATTCGTATACAAATCCACAAAAATGGACCTATCGGCCTGAAATTTAGCACAGATATGTAAAATAATATAGAATAAATCATAGTCCACTTTAAAACTTTGAAAGTCCACCCGTTCCCGGAATTTAAGAGATTTTTTATGCTCTTCACTCAAAAAGCTTTCCGTAATTGTAACCCCTGTAGTGAAAAAAAGTATGAAATAAGGATCGCGGTTGCCATGTGCGGCGATTTTGCCGAATAAAATGTTTTAAATTCTCAAAGTAAAAATAAAAGAATAATAATGTTTTTTTTTGTTAGTTTATATTCGTAAGGTTATTTTTTTTTAAATTATAATATCGTGTGCATGGGAAATCAGAGCAGGAATGTAATGCTTTACACGCAAAACAATAAGAATTGAAGATTTCCGAGGCTAATGTGTAAATTTTTTTAGTTTGGCGAAAAAATAAAATGGCTGAAATATGGATTCTGAGTACGTGAGTTCTAGCGGTTTGCACAGTTTTCGGCTTGGCGCAATTTATTGAGAGCTTAAGGAAATAGATTTTTGAAAACAAGTGCAAAGGTTTTATTAGAATACAGCGTTAAATTTTAATGATCCGTGAAGAAATAATACAGTTATTAAGGGATTTCAAGCGATCTAACTTCAGAATTCTCGCGAATTGAGTACATTGATTTAAGTTGGGGGAATTCCGCCAAATTTCAGAAATTTGAAATCTTCTCATTTAGTACATCGGAGTAACGATAAATAAAACACATTATAGTTGATAATTTAAAAAAAAAATCGGCTGTATTAAGGGATTCCAATTTTCAAATAAATGCATGCTACTCTTTGGCAGTCGAACCATTTCCCATATTGATTGCTGCTAAGTCACTGCTTCGAATGATTCCCTGAAAAAACTCTTGTAAAATGGCGTATGTTGGCACTTTGGCGAGGCTTAGATTTGAAACTGGATTTTATTTGAGACTGGTATATATAATAACACTGGTTATAGATAAAAATGAATGTTGGTATGTGTTTATGAGGTTGAAAAACTCCAGCACCGTTGAGCACCGTTGCACGATGAAATTTGGTTCACCTAAGTCTTTTATGATGGAGAAGGTTTTTATGCTATCCGTTTTCCTTAACTTGCCACTTGGTGCCGCAGCACACCGGCGAATTCTATTCCGTTTAGCCGTTTGCTATGCGAATATCGTCCAATCGATTTCGATGAAATTTGGTGCACGCGAATATTAGAACACGGAGAATATTTTTCACTATCCATTTTGCTGTAACTTGCCGCTAAATGGCGCTGCAACGCATCAACTTCTATACCGTTCGACCGTTTATCATAAAAATTTTTATACTTACACATTTGAGCACGAAGAATATATTCTAACTGCGTTCCTTTTGATGTTACTCACCACTAGATGACACTGCAATGCACTATTATTTTAACTCGCCACTAGATGACGCTGCAGCAGGCCAAATTCTTGACCATTCAAACGGTCGCTATGAAAATAAGTATACATAGCTATTTGAACTGTGAGAATATTTTGGCGTTATCCATTTTGCTATAACTCGCCACTTGATGGCGCTGTAGCAATTCATTACTTTAATTAACTACTAGATGGCCCTGCAGTGTATCACTTATTGACTGTGCAAATGATCGTTATGAAAATTGGTATACATAGATATTTGAACACGGGGAAGAGTTTGGCGATATCCATTTTCCTATAACTTGCCACTAGATGTCGCGTCAACACATGAACTTCAGGACTGTCCAGCCAATAGTCATGAAAATTCGTATACATCGATATCTGAATGCGAAAAATATTTTCGCCGTATCCGTTTTGCTAAAACTCGCCACTAGATTGCGCTACGCCGCATGGCCTTCTGCACCGTACAAACGATTGCCTTGCAATTCGGTATGCATGATTATTGGACACAATATAACGCGATATCCAGTTTGCTATATCTGTTTATTACAATGAATAGTAATCACCACAAATCGTAATATCAAAAAGTCCATTCATTCCCGTGCGAAGAACGGGTACTTCAGCTAGTAATATATAAAGGAAACACACCTGGATATTAAATTTTGCAGCATTTTAATTTTTGAAGTTTTACACCATATGAAATATTGTTTAGGAAAAAACAAATTAAATTAATCATTGCAATCAAAGTTTAATAACGGTTTAATAAGTTTAATAAATTTTAACCAAGTATTCGGTATTCGGCCGAATATTTGGTTAGAATTTTAACCGAATATTCGGTATTCGGCAATATATTTGGTGCATTCCTACAGAACATAAAAAAATGAATAAATCTTGCTTCTAAAATCTATTACTGCATATTCTTTTGAATAAATAATTATTATAGTAAATTATAATTAATAAAAACTAAAGTAACATAACATTAACTATATAAAGCTATATATAATATATATATATATATATATATATATATATATATATATATCAGAAATGCACACCCTCCCAAAAAGGTACTTGAGTCATATTTCCTAAATCATATTTGAAAAGTCATATTTCCTATATCGGTTTCATTTGTAAAGCATTGTTCTTCATAAAAAGAGCATGATGCAACAAATAACAATAACTTGTTATACTTCGAGCTGTTCATATTTAAAAAATTAGTTAGTTACTCACTAAACTGAAGCGAGAAATTTTGCTTTTACTTGAATATTTTTTTTGAGAGGGTAGCAAAGCATACAGATAATTTTTATTGTCTTAGACAAAAGTTTGTCTTCTTATTTTGTATTTCAAGAAATTATATTATTAATGTAGGATTCTATCGAGCTATAAGAATAACTATCATCCTACAGATCATAAAATCCACTCATTGAAGGGATAAGGCTGTTATGTCTAGAGGATTTTGGGTTCATGAAAGTTTAAAAGAAAGAGGAAGCAATTTTTAACAAACTTAACTTATTATTTACAGGATTAATTTACATTGGAAGATGAAAATAGAAGTGGGTCAGATCAGGCAATAGAATTTAGTTTTTTTGAGGTAGAATGATTTAAGAAGAAAAAAAAAAAAAGATGTTGAGTTAAATTTTATTTTGTATGGATGGCCTCAACGGCTAAAGCCTATCAAAGGAGAGCATAAATTTTTGTCTCATGCATCTGCCAGCCAAAAACCCTGAGTGTCTGGCTAACTATGCAGTAGTTTTTTATATGTTGACTTTCAGCAACAGTGGGACCTGCGGCACCATCTATAGCTTTTGGCTATTTCTTATTGAAAGTTTTAATAATGTTATTGGCCAACAGGACAATATCCTACATTAATGCAATTTTTTTTTTACTCCCTTCATGCCCTGATATAAGAAAGGAGGGAATATGCAATAATTTTAAATTACAACAAATTACATTTTAGGCACTTCCAGTTACAATGCATAGTTTATAGTCATGTAGATTTGTGATAAGTACATTGGGCATATATTTGCATGTTCATTTATTGTGTGATGCAAATATAACACAATATTTTTTCAATTCCTACTATTAGGTCACACTCTCCCTATATATATCTTGTACAAATTTTCAATCATTAATAAAATACTTTTTATTCACCCACTCAAGTTCAAATGCATTTTTTAAAACATGTAGTGGATGACACTGGATGTTAATACAGTTTTGGTCCCAATCAAATGGATAATTTATCTACAGGACCGCCCAAAATATTCTAAATACATTACGCTGTATGGGCTGAAATTCTTTAAATTCGCATATCTCAAAAACTATTAGATGTAGAATGTTAAAACTTTATATTCAGGATTGCTGTAACATCTAGTTATGCACCTGTCATTTTGGTCCCATTCGACTGGATAGTTTATCTACAGGGCAGCCCAAAAGATTTAAAATACATTACGCTCTACAGGCAGAAATTCATTAAAGCATATTTTAGAGGCATTAGGCTAATTCAAACGACTCAGAAGTGATATACGCTGTTAAGGGTTATAAAAAGAATTTTTCCATCATAAAGAAAGTCCATCCATAAAGAAAGTGTCTTTATTATTTATAGTGCTCTGCTACAGGAACACTCAAACGATTTCCAACATTTTACGGTCAGTGGCAGTTTTAGGGACATTCATCCATTTCAAGTACAATACTGTCCTACCATATAGTTAGGTAATGGTCCGACCACGGTCACGTGCCTCCCTTAAGAATTACTCCAAAAGTCGTCAAGCTTGGCGACTTTTGTATGCGTGTATGTATTTTACTCTCAAATCTCAAAACTATTAGTTGTAGGTTGAAATTTCATATGTAAGATTGTTGTAACATCTAATTGCGCATCTCGATTTTTGGTTCCAATCTACTGGAGAGTTTATTTACAGGACCACTCAAAAGAATTTCAATACATTAATGTCTATGGACATCTTCAATAGATTACATCTGTAGTCAGTCATTGTTTGGTCCATCCCCAAAATCTCCCCATTTGTCATCGACCTTGGCGAGTTTTGGCAAAATATTGCCACATTGGTGATAGTCTGTGATTGTTTGGTCCATTCCCAAAAGCTCGTCGTTTGTTGTCGACCTTGGCGAGTTTTGCCGAAATATGACCAAATTTGGCTCCAAAAACCAGGGTTAGAAATAAGCGGTCATTAGTCATATTTTGCACTCAGAAATTTAAGTTTGATGACCATGAAATAATACCTGGTCGTCATTTTTTACGCCTAACTTCTAAAAAAAATTCTTAGCAAAGCATACTGATCAATGGCAATCGCTATAACATACTTGACCCGTTCGGAATTTTACGAAAGGTTTATCACCAATCACTCTTCGAACCATATTACCTATTCAGAATTACATGGAATAAGTCATTATTATCAGATATCTCATTTATATAGGGTAATTTATCTGATTTTGAGACCCCAGGCTAGTGCCTCGCTTACCCTTATTCTAATGAGGAAATATTGGATATTATGTTTGTAAAACATCTTTTCCTTTCAATAAAAATTAACTGATGCACTTGTATAGCTCTATATCCTTTATGATTACAGATTATCTTTAAACAACTGCTATTTTATAGAATACTGTTTGTTTGGTCATAGAAAATTTTATGACATACATTTCAACTATCACATGCGAATAAGCGTTAGAAACCCTTAGAAAATCCTCCTACAAAGGCACCCCCATCCTTGGCGGATAGCCCTAACTAGCATTCCACTATCACACAAAAAACTAATACAGTCAAACCTGTCTATCTCGAAAACCTGTCTATGTCGAATTTTTTTAATTTCCCTACATTTTCAATAAAAATTTAACGTATTTTCCAAACCTATCTCGAATTATTTTCTTCCCAAACCTGTCTATCTCGAATTTTTGTAAGAAACACAACATTCCATTTTAGAGCTATTTTGTCGTTGACAATCACACCAGTCCCCATTTCCACGAAATATGTGAGGACATACACTTCTATAAAAACACTTCTATTTTCTCTTTGGGGCGGGGCTTCTTTCTGGCAGTTCTAATCTGCTTTCGCTACGCACTTTGCAAATGCTGTCCTCTAATCGGTTGTGGCTTGCGTTCGTTGCAGAATATCTGTCCTCAGTCTATTGCCAAACGACTAAAGTATCATCTCACATTTTGCTGTCTCAATTTCAGAGCTAAAAATGGCTGGTGTGAAAAGAAAATTGAACGTTTTAACCACCGCAAAAAAAAAAAAAAAAAAAAAAAAAAAAGGAAATTCTGTCTTTTTTGAAGGAAAACCTTTCTATGAAGAAAGTGTAGTCGCCACTAAATTTGGAATTCCAGCCAGTACCCTTTCCACCATCATGAAAAACAAAGATATCATACAAAATAACTTTGAAAATGGCTGCAAAACAATGAAAAAGAGCCGTACGTGCTCTTTTCCTGATGTGGACAAATGCGTTAAAAAATGGTTCGAACAATATTGTGGAGAAGGAGTTCCTATCAGCGGCATAATGCTTCAAAAAAAAAAAAAAAAAAAAAGCTGAAGACTTTGCTAAAGAACTCGGACTTTATGGTTTCAAAGCAAGAAATGGATGGCTTGAAAGCTTTAAAATGAAAAATGGTATTGTCTTTAGAAAACTTTGTGGAGAAAGCGGATCAGTGCCAAAAATTGTCATCGACGATTGGATTAAAAAACTCCCATCTTTGTTGCAAGGATATGATCCAGCTGATATTTTTAACGCCGATGAAACTGGACTTTTTTTTCAGTGTTTGCCGAATGAAACAGCAATGTTTAAAGGAGACAAATGCAAAGGGGGCAAACAGAGTAAAGTGCGTGTGACTATACTTCTAGCTGCGAATCAAAATGGCACTGAAAAACTTTCGCCAGTAGATTGGTCGTTCAGCCAAACCAAGATGTTTTTCAAAAGTGAAATCTTTTCTGCTTGTTTATAAATCAAACAGAAAATCTTGGATGACCAGTGAAATTTTTAGCGAGTGGTTGAAGGAAGTTGATAAATCCATGGGATTGAAAAAAAAAGAAAAATTCTCCTCTTCATTGATAACTGCGGCTCCCACAAGAATCTTCCTACAACGAAAAACAGTACAGCAGAATTCCTACCACGA
The DNA here is from genome assembly GCA_038373885.1 of Cheiracanthium punctorium. NCBI lineage: Eukaryota > Metazoa > Arthropoda > Arachnida > Araneae > Cheiracanthiidae > Cheiracanthium > Cheiracanthium punctorium. The sequence goes on from JAWZYV010011772.1 coordinate 76,427, forward strand.
AATACAACTTCGATACTTCAGACTTTAGATCAAGGTATTATTCGGAGTTTTAAAACTGAATATCGTAAAGAACTTGTTCAAAAACTCATCAGTGCGATTGAGGACGGAGAAAAACTTCCAAACATAACTGTTTTGGATGCAATGAGGATGGTAGACTATGCTTGGAGCTGTGTCACGGAAAAAAACTATAAAAAATTGCTTTAAAAAAGCTGGATTTGAACAATGATGCACAGTCGGAGAACAACATCTATAAGAAACCGAAGAGGAACCTGCCGAGGAAACTAATGAAAACCCGAAAGAATGGAGAATTATCAGAGAGAAACTGAATACTGACATTTCATTTAAAGATTTTATAGAAGTAGATGAATCAGTGGTAATGAGCGGTACATTATTAACCGATTCCGAAACTTTAGAAAACGTTCGTGGAACTTCTGATGATGAAGAGGATGATGATAAAGAGAGCATTGATATAGAAAGAGTCGTTACGCCAAAAGAAGCAGAAAAAGCCATTGAAACATTAAGAATTTTTCTTGAATCCCAAGAAAATATTGATCAGGATTGCTTCTCCACTGTGTGAAAACTGCAAAAAATTGTTCAGTCTAAAAAAGTTTTGCATCAAAAACTCCTGTAACAGATTACTTTTTGTAAGGTATGTAAATAAAACTAAAGGTACTTCACATTTTCCATCTTTTGTATTGTGTAAAAAAATTTTCTTAGTATATTTTCATAAAACCTGTATATCTCGAAACTTGTCTATCTTGAATTTTTTTTTTTTTTTTTACTCCCAAGAGATTCGAGATAGACAGGTTTGACTGTACCACAATGAAATTAGTTTTAATGTAAGAGAAAACACTCAGATGCTAAATTTGAATTTTGTTGCCTATCAATTTTTCTTAAATCTTATGGTACATTTTACATTAACCTTGCTATTACTAACTGATTTAAATTAGAAACAGTAACCAGGAAAAAAAACAAAAAAACTCATAACATTATACTCATAAATATATAAAGTCAATTAACTGCTAATTTTTTTAATAAAATATGCAGTTAAAAAAAATTACCAGCATTTCACTTATATTTAAAAAAGTTAATGATATATAAAGGAAATACAATATATGTGGATATTAAATTTTGCAGCATTTTAATTTTTGAAGTTTTACACCATATGAAATATTGTTTAAAAAAAAAACTAATTAAATTAATCATTGCAATCAAAGTTTAATAATGGTTAATAAGTTTAATAAATTTTAACCAAGTATTCTTTATTTGGCAGAATATTTGGTTAGAATTTTAACCAAATATTTGGTATTCGTTATTCGACAAAATATGGTATTCGGTGCATCCCTAAAAAAAAAAAAATACATGCCAAGCATCATTATATGCAATTCATTAAGCTCTTGTATTTCTTTTCAGTTATAACTTTTTTTTTTCTTCAGAAAGCTAATTTTTTTTATAGGTAATGTTTGTGGAGCGAATTTTGTCTGTATATTCTAATGCATATAAAGAGTTGTATTAAAAAACTTAACTCTTATGTGCATTTGGATTTTCCAGATTTCTCTGAAGTCAAGCAGAAAAAGAAAGAAAAACAAAGTTAATTTAATTTTTTTTTTCTTTTAATAGAAATTTTTGAATGATTGCAGCATCATTGTGTAATAATATGCCATCCTACAAAACAATGGTTGATCAGTTTAAGTCCTGATCTGGACAGATATCTTTCTTCTTTCATAACTCATGTTATGATAAATCATCGTATAAAATTAATTTAAACCCTGAGTTAAATTATTAAATATTGATTTTAAAAAGTTAAAGATTTTCTGCACTGTACCTCAAAACTTTAGCGATTTAAATCTAGACAATAATATAAAGGATTCTATACATTGCATCAAAGAATGGATGCATTAAGAACATTATGACATATTCCATAAACACAACAGGAAAAAAAAAAAAAAGAAGAAATGTACATGAGCAGTGCATCACGTGAACAGAACTTACTGTGGGAAGAGAAGATTGTTGCAGAAATCAAAATCAAATCCGCAGGAAAAAAAATTCCTTTTTATCTTCAATCTCTTTCTGAAGATTTATGTAGAAACATAAAGCTTCAAAATTTAAATTACACAGAAATCAAACACTTAAGGATATTTTACAACCAAAACAATCAAATTAAATTAAATTTATCTTCTATGAAGACCAGAACATTTTACTGGATGACACAGCTTTGGTAAGAAAATCTAAAATTATTTTGTTGGTTAGATATATATTTCAGTTGAATAACCTTATTTTCAATCATATCTAACAGAAAAAAAGTTTTTAGTTTACATACTTAATTTTATTGGACGGTTTTGTGTTTCAAATCTAAGAGTCATACTTAAGCAATTTTGAATATTTTGGAACACATGAATATAGTTCTATGGTACCTGAAAAGTTAAGAAATAAAACAAACAATGCCCCAAAACTATTAGTACTCTCTCAACATATAATACAACTACATTTGACCAGTACAACTATACATAACCAGGGTTTGTACAGATCCTGGATTTGTTAAAATTCTGAACTTTTGAAAAATTGTCGTATGATAGTCTGACATTTTAAAAGTAGTCCTTTTTTTTTTTTTTTTTTAAATAAAATCTGGAAAAAATTTCTTTTAAGTATCTGAAATAGTAGGATAGTTAGTTCACAGCAGCTTTCCAAAAGTTTTATATTTTAGCAAATTAAGAACCTGTATGAACTCTGCATAACGCAATATTGCAAACTTCTATTTTAATTCAGTAAAAACATCAGCATAATCAGTAAAAGCATTCATATAAGCACTGGCCGATCTTAGCAGAATACACATAAATTTCCTTAATTGTTTTATAAAAAGATCTCTACGGGCTGCATAAAGGGGCCTCTTGGGCTGTAATTTGAAGCCCCTGCTCTAGAACATAAGCCACTTCTCTGGTAGCTCCTACATCATTCTTCCTGCCACCTTATGATATCAGCGCTTGGACCATGACTCACTCTGTTTGCTTGGGTAGACACATGCCCTTTGTTTGGACATTTTGTGTGTTTTTTCATCACTTGGAAACTGGGCACTCTTAGTGAGCAGATGCTATAGACAGACCTTCATAACTTTTCTGAGTTCTCTCCTGTGTGCTATGATTGAGTCGCCCGAGGAATATGAATAGCATAGGGGTGATTCTCACAAAATGGGACAAAATAAGATTGGTGATTTTGCATCATTTCTGTCACACAATTTTGATGGATTGTTTTTCTTTTTACTTCTTTTGATCCAAAATTTTATTTTTGATGTCTAATGAGAAAAAAAAAAAAAAAAAAAAAAAAAAAAAGAGTACTTGGTATTCTGTACTTCTGTGACAGAAATGACAAGGACTGTGACTGAACCGACAAAAATGCTTTTTAAGGCTCTAAAAGTTCAAAATAAAATCATTTATACCCAATAAAGAAATTTTTTAAAATAAAAAATCCTTCTTCATGAAAAACTTGTAATACTTGAAAAAATAGCTAAAAATATTACTCTTACACTAGAAAATTAGGAGGGACTAGTTTTGTCCCGTTTTGTGAGAATCACTCATAGCTTTCTAGTATAAAAACCATATGGCTTAAAATATTTTACTCTTTTTTCACCATAAAATGTTTTATTACAATTTTTTTCCCTGCCACAATGCCCATTGCTAATGAAGACATCCATGACATACATCATGCTTCATCAGTGCCTAGCATGCCCGCGGAGTTGCCCTGAACCTGAGAAATTACATGCATCACTGAGCAGTCTGAAAAAATTCTGACAACTGGGAGATGTCCCAAGCATGCCTGTGGTGTTGCACTGAGCCAGCAAAATTAGTGGCCTGCCGCGTAATATGCAAAATCCTGCAAATTTGGAGATGCTGTTGCTTGACTTTCAAACCAATGGTTGTAAGAAGTTGCCAGTTCCAGTCCAAGTGTGGAGATCAACTTTAAAGTAAATTTTCCCTTTTTTGTATGACATAGCATCCTAAGATAAGTAGATTATCAGTGTTTTAAAGATGCTCAGCGGTCAAGTACAATCCCCTTTTTACTTCCTTGTACGTAGTATAAGGAAGTAATGTGATCCCGAAAAATTTTGGGGGCCAAATTTCGACATAAAAACCGATTTTGACTACCTCTAAATTTAATTAAAAAAATTTTTTCGATGCATCTCATCGTAGGCTAGCATGCACGATCCTATTAACGCGTCTGCAACTCATTTTGACCAGTGGCGAGTCTACTGTGGCCAGTTTTTCCATGCCGTCTGTACGTACGTACGTACGTATGTATGTAACTCGCATATCTCAAAAACTAATGGTCGTAGAATGTTGAAATTTGATATTTAGGATTGTTCTATGATCTAGTTGTGCACCTCCCCTTTTGGTGGCAATCGAATGGATAGTTTATGTACAGGACCGCCCAAAAGATTCGAAATACATTACGCTCTATGGGCCAAAATTCATTAAACTCGCCTAACTCAAAAGCTATTAGGAGTAGAATGTCGAAACTTCATATTTTGGATAGTTGTAACATCTAGTTGTGCACCTCCCCTTTTGGTTCCATTCGACTGGATAGTTTATCTACAGGACTGCCCAAAACATTCGAAATACATTACACTCAATGGGCCGAAATTCATTAAACTCGCATATCTCAAAAATTGTTAGGCGTTGAATGTTGAAACTTTATATTTAGGATTGTTGTAACATCTAGTTGTGCACCTTCCCTTTCGGTTCCATTCGACTGAATAGTTTATCTACAGGACCGCCCAAAAGATTCGAAATACATTACGCTCTATGGACCGAAATTCATCAAAGCGTTTTTTAGAGGTATTGGGCTATTTCAAACGACTCAGAAGTGATATATGCTGTAAAGAGTTAGAAAATGAATTTCTCCATTAAAAAAAGTGTCTTTTTCATTTATAGTTCTGCTACAGGAACACTCAAAAGATTTCCAATACATTACGGTCAATAGCAATTTTAGGGGCATTCATCCATTTCAAGCACAATACCGTCCTACCACATAAGTTAGGTAATGGTCCGACCACGGTCACGTGCCTCCCTCAAGAACTATGCCAAAAGTCGCCAAGCTTGGCGACTTTTGGTGTATGTGTGTGCATATTTAACTCTCAAATCTCAAAAACTATTATGAAATTTCATATATAAGAATGTTGTAACATCTAGTTGTGCATCTCGATTTTTGGTTCCAATCTACTGGAGAGTTTATTTACAGGACCACCGAAAAGAATTTCAGTACCCTAATGTCTATGGACATCTTCAATATAATACAACTGTAGACAATCATTGTTTGGTACATGCCCAAAATCTCGCCGTCTGTCCTCGACCTTGGCGAGTTTTGGCGAAATATTGCCAAATTTGGCGATAGTCAGTCATTTGGTCCATGCCCAAAGTATCGCCATTTGTTATCGTTCTTGGCGAGTTTTGGCGGAATATCGCCAAATTTGGCGATAATCTGTCATTGTTTGGTTCATGCTTAAAATCTCGCCAAATGTCGTCGACATTGACGAGTTTCGCCGAAATATCGCCAAATTTGGCGCCAAAAATTATTTCCTATTTTGTATAACTCTAAAACTTTAACCCGTAGATTTTTTAACTTTGTATTTAGAACTATTGTAATATCTAACTGTTTTCAATATCTTTTTTGACAGCAATCGACTGAGAATTTATTTACATGGTGAGCCAAATGACTTTGAATACATTGAGGTGTATAGATGCATTCAATTCATTGAAAGTCTGTGGTCAATGACTACTTTGGCTATCCCCAAAATCTCGCTGACTATCTCAAGTTTGTCGGCTTTTGGTGAAATATCGCCAAATAAAGTGTCAGAAGGAAATCTTTCAAATTGAACTCAGCTTGGCGATATCGAAATATTTGGCTAGAAATCGCTAAACCTTACTATTATTGATATTTTATCTCTTTCAAACAAATAAATTTAGAGGAAGTGCATCGAAAATATTTTTGATCTAATGGACGTGCAAGGAAGTCATGTGTTGGACACATCAGATTTTTTTATTATGGCATGTTGTGTCACCTAAATCAACATCTAAAGGGCAAAGGAAATTAATTTAGACAATCCCACTAAATCCAACACCTAAGGCAGGGGTAGTGAACCAATGTCACAAATGCCATTATGCATGACATGGCACAAGACACAATATTTTGGGCATGCCACCGATCGAAACAGTTTGCATTTTAATTAAAAATAACAAAGTTCACTATGGAGTATCACAATCGAAAGGTCACTAAATCAAAATTATTTGACAGCACATCTATGGCCTCATTAAACATTTCTTTAGAAAAAATGGCACGTTGATCTATAAAGGTTCGCCACCCCTGACCTAAGGCAATATACGAAATGTGTGTGAAACCAATCCTAATGTTTGTCTTTATCAATGTTCACTGCAGCAATTAATGCTAGATGATTTAAATTTTTATAAGAATTGACAAAAAATACATTTATGTGAACTTTGCAAAAATATCGTAAGATTTGACTATGTGGCCATATATTTTACAATTTAGCTAAAATCCATATATTGTATGGTCAAACCATACAAGTTGGCAGGTATGCAACAGGTAAAATGAATTTTTTGAGGCTCATTAGAAAGAATGAATCACACTTGAAGTTCAAAGTCAGTGACCCAAAGTAAGTTCAAAGGAGCTTAAATTTAAGTTTCATGGACATACTATAGAGAGGGAGAGATTTCGGTGAGTGTAGAAATGATAGTTTGTTCACAACATTGCAAAAAATAATACTTATACATGAAGGCCTATGGAAGCAAGTAATTTAAAGTGTGGACACGGCGAAATGATGCATCTTCAAATATAGTAGACTCCTGCCATTCTGAAAATCCACTTTCTAAACACAGAGTTCAGAAAACAATTTTTTTAAGAACTGGAAAAATTAAAAAGACATACGTGAAAAAAACATAACTTTATTCAAGCCTGAAACAAAAATGGAATGGAAGTTGTTTACTAAAGCTGTACAGAACTGATACAAGCAGATGTCTCCACCAGTGGCATAGCCAGAAATTTTTTGGGGGGTTATGATCCCCCCCATATGTATTCGTTACTGAGATGCGGATAATCACTCAAACTCGAAGTCACGAATTGCTACTTTCGAATATCAGCCGTTACTGCATTCGGATCGAACAGCTTCGAACTTCAAATACAGACAAACTGCCAGGCGATCTTTGAAGGGGGAAAATGAGTTCCGGTAATCGAGTACTAATATCTTTCGTTATTTGTTACTGGATATAGGATTGTGGCTTGAAAGGGAAAACGAGTCTTAGTATTTGAGGTATTTGAATAGCAGTAGCAGTATGTTGTTTCGGTATTCGTTGCTGACTAGTAAGGGGGTTGCATTTCGCATGTGCCGAATGGTCTTGTTTTGAAAGATCCGTATGTTTTGCTTTCGTTACAGATGATGCAATATCAGATAGATACAGTATTTGCTGCTCTATCATGATATAGGATTAGACATGGCATCTGTTTTATACAATGCAGTGATGTACGGTATATAGCATGTTATGCATGGGTGCCAATAATCAGATTTTTTTTTTGGGGGGGGGGAGAAAGGGGGTGTTCTTGTAATTGTAGAGCAATATCTATAAAAATAGAAGCATGTTAGTAAGGGGGTGCTTGTGCTTTCTGACATTTTAGTACTAAATAGTGGCATAATCAGGATTATTTTTCAGGGTGGTCCCGAAGGATTGAGAACTTATTTTTTTAAATGCTTGAGCTAGAACCGAAATATGAGTAATAAATTAACAAGTTATTTAAATATGCTTTAAAAAAATATTTTTATAAAGTAAACAAATTCATGCATTTTTATTATTTAAAATATTACTGGAAAAAAAAAAAAAAGAAATTAGGCAGGTAAACTTAAAACACATTTTTTTAAAGTTATCGTTTTGTTTTAAACAAAAATTTTCAGAGGGACCCGGGATTTCTATGCCCACCCCTGCACACGCCACTGGCATTAAAATAATTCAAAAAAGTTCAGTATGTTTTTAAAATGTTGACGTCAAAGGGGGAGGGTGAACTTGACCCCATCTTTAAAGAATCCGCTCTCAGAAGCAACACTAGGCACAAGCTTTCCGTTGCACTTTTTATGATGAGAATGAACAGGTTGAACCAGCGTTCAGAATTAAAATAGGGGGAGGGAGACTATGGGGGGCGACAGCATGTTTTTGGAAGATTTCTATGGGCGCTATCTGAGTTATTTGGATAATTTAACATTGTATAAAACAATACATTTGTATAAAAACATCTATTAATCAGAGAAAATAAGCTCTAAATACAACTCTTACGCTTTAAAGTGAAAAAATACAGTATGATATTTTTATTTGTTTTTAAACCAAAAAAAATGTAATTCAGGATTTTAAACATTCATAATCGTATGTAATGCTATGTGCAGTGGCGTAGCCAGGATTTTATTTCATGAGGGGCGTGTGTGAGTATCAAATTGCTAGTATCAATTGTGGCGCAGCTTTAGTATGCATCCTACCTCGATTTTTGGAGATTTATTTTTGACGCCAAGGCTGGCAAGGAAAAAAGAGAAGTGGCCAAAAGTGCCGTTTGCGACGGTGCAAAAAATAAAACAATGGCCGTGAAACCACGTTTCCGAAAGCTGAAAAACTATGAGAATTAGAAGAATTCCACAAAAAATTTAGGGTTAGAAATGTAAAAATGGCCGTGAAACAATGTTTCTGAAACTGAAAAAACTATAAGAACTACAAGCATTCGACAAAAATTTAGGGTTAAGAATGTAAACAACAATAAATTCAAGAAAATTTTAGATTTTGCGAACACATAATTCGCGTTTTCGAACAAGAATTTAGGTCCATAAAAATGCGTTTCCGAAAGCGCAAAAACTATTAGAAGCAGAATTCTAGAAATAATTTTGGGTTAGGAATCTAAACACGAAAAAATTCAAGGAAATTTAAGAATTGATGGACACAGGAATCGCGTTTTCTCACAAGAGTTTAGGGTTAAAAATTTGAAAAAAGTAAATTTCACGAATAATGGCATTTTTATGTGAGGGGGGGGGCTCTGCCCCCCCAACCCCCTGTTTATTTTGACGAAAAACTGGGAAAATAAGAAAACAAGTTGAGCGTTTTAAGAAAAAAAAACAAAAATTGTGAAGCCATTCGCCTGTACAAATAGCACACAGTTACCAGAGTGAGGCTTTAGGAGCCTGTTCACGTGTCACCCCACACGATGTAACGCGGAACAAAATTATATATTATCAAAAATATCTCCGAAAGGATGTCTCTCACAAAAAATCCAAAAACTTCTCCTGGTCCACTAACAAATAGCTCATAAAAACAAAATTATATATTAGCTACCCCTTTATTCCTGCACGTGGTTTTTTTTTACCCGACAACTTATCGTTAAATTTTGTTCAAAAATACCCTGTTTTTTTTAACTACATTAGCAGCGGAGGGGTAATTACAAGATGCAAACTTAGCAGCCACCTTAAAATACTTAAAAATCATAAAATCCTAACCAAAAAAAAAAAAAAAAAGTACAGTAGGTACCTTTTTGCGTCTTAATCCCAGTCCGGCAACAACAAAAATAAGAACTCAGACCTTCCGTCTCGCTGATTGGCTGACCGAAAGGGTTGCCATAAATACCTCCCGTGCAATATCGCCAAACCGAGTCGAATGGGATTGCCACAAAAAGCCAGTTATCGCCAACATTGGTGACAAAAAAATGTAGGATGTATACTAAAGCTTAGCCTCAATGGCGCATAAATAACATATTGTAAGCTAAGTAAAGGGTCAGATTTAGGAAAGGAGGGCTGAAGCCCCCCCCCCCTGTCCTCTAGATATGCGCCTGGCGAAAAGACTTGTTTCTCACGTTTGAACTAGTAACTAAAGTAACAAGTAATGAATAATTAGTGACAGGTAGTGAGTTTAGAGTAACGAATACATATGGGTACTAATATTTTCATTACTTTCACAGCACTAGTCTGTATGGTACACTTGATTGAGCTTATAGATCACTGTCTAAAATACTATAAAGAGTTTGGTGTGTGTAGACGTACAATTTTTCTTTTTAACAGAACTACAAAAAAATAATCTTACACTGCGGGCAATAGTACACTGAAATAATTTAAGTTGAATAAAATTTATTTAACCACTTGGAAAAGATATGTGTTCGGAAAGTCGAGTGAAGTCACTACAGAATTAAAAAAAAAAAAAAATAATTTTAGAATATGTACACATACTGCCATGACCAGATAAATAAAATAAAACATGATTAAGGTATAAATGCATAGTCTAGTGCAGTGTTTCCCAACTGGTGGGGCACAGAGCGTTAGTAGGAGGGAGGTGTGTGAGAAAAACAAGCAAAGAGCAAGTGATAATGCATATTTTTTAAAATCATATTTATTCTTATTTTTACTCAAAAAATATCTATTTTCGCTTAAAATGTTTATTCAAACTTTACTGATAGTATTATTTTGTAGAAAAGGAGACTAAATGTTCATTGTTGAAGAATAAAAAGCTGAATGTATGCTGAAAAGTGTGAGGGATGGGGGGGGGGGGGGGGCTAGGTTAAAAGATTGGGAACCGCTGGTCTAGTGAATCCTTACAGTAGAGATTTTGGCAGCAAAAAAGAAGTCACCCATGTTCCACATTTCGCAATAATATATAAAGGGATTTTATACTTGAGAGCTGCCTAAACCCTCTTCAAAGAAGTAAAATATGAATAAGAATTTTAAAACCATATCATTTAAGCATTATTAAATGCATGCATAAACACAATTGATTTTTTCAAGTTAACTGCAGTGTTTTTAGATCCCATTATGTTTAAATTGAAGAACTGCCAGCATTTTTAAGCCTGTAAGAACTGTAGAATTTAGAATGACTCAATAACAAAAATAAGGAACAATATTTCTTACTAATTTTACGAAAATTTATGTCAGTTTCATTGAAACAAAAGTTATTAACAAGGAACACCAATGTAAGCAAGCAACCTTACCTGCTGGTGTAATGCCAAATATTCGAATGATTGGGACTTTAAATATTTCGCAGCCCCGAAATTCAGAATAGCAGATGTCATAGCCTTTGGTTGGAGCACTTTGGTATGAATCAACATTCACGATGCGTAAAGAAAACATCGTTTTAGCAACTACCTGTGCATATCTATACAAAAAGAAAAAAAAAAAAAGTTAGTGGAATGTTTTAATTTTTTTTCACATAACATACCATGAGTATTAGACATAAAACAATAGAAAAGTGATCTGGAATTGAATTTAATTGAAATCGAAGTAGATTAATTCATTTTTTAACACAAATAAGTGAAAGTAAACAAAATAATATGAGACATTCTACTTGCCAGGTCATGCAAAATCCAACTTGGTCTCCATCTTGTCAAAAAAGAGCAATATCATGAATCTAGAAGATTCAAACGATGGTACATACATGATTACAAAATTACATATGTTTAGTGAATGAAAAGGAAAGGAAATATACCGTTCTTTTAATATAAAGCAATGTAAGTAAATAAATATGTAAACACTGCAAATTTCGACTAGATATAAAGTTGAGTTGCGCAATGTTGTTTTTTGTTTTGTTTTTGAACGTTGTTGAATAAACATTTTCCTCTTTTAAATACCGTATAAAATTTGAAATTGGTAAAATTTTCATACAAATATTTAAAATTCGTAAGAATATTCTAATAGTCTTATTTTTATAACAAATAAAAAATTAAATTCGCAGTTAATATATTTCAAGGAAACGGAGGAACATTATGAGGTCGACTGTAATATGGATGTCGGCTGTTGGCTGTTGAAAACAACGTCTGCTAACTTATTGAAAAACTGTAAGATGTGAAATTAACTTCATTTTTTTCAAATTTAAAATGTTTTTAGAATACATATTTATTCTAAATTTTGTAAAAAAGAAAGTAACTGTGTTTAATATTACAGTTTCTGGAACTTCAAGGTTTTGGTTGTATTGTACATCTGTCAAAATCATTTCTATTATTTTATGGTTCGTCTGTATACTTTCAAATAATTTTTAGGTACTAAGTAGAAGATACCTTAATTTAATCGTTTTTTTAAGACATGGATACATATTTTATATTAAATTGCTATATGAAAAAATATTTTTATTTTTTACTAATTTTTGCTTAATATTTATTAATAAATATTTGAAACGTTAAAATGTATTATTTACTTTTGTATTTATATACTTAAATGTATATTATTTGATATTTTGGTGATAAAAAAATTAATTGATTAATCAAAATATATATGTACGTGTGAAAATAAGTGTAATTAGTAAATTAACAATTTATATCGAGGAAGATGTTCTGATTGACTTTACGCTTCCAGCCTAAACTAATAGAGATGCGGGTATGAAAATTTATGTGCTTTATATGCTAAAAGCTCCATTTTTAATGAGATTTTTCAAATTTTGCCGTCCCCTTCCCAAGGGTGATTGGGACTGCAGGCAATATATATTTTTACAACTTTCCATTATATCTCAAAGAAAAAACTGATAGCAATAAAATTCTTTCTTTAAAACGTAAAAAACATGAATAACTGAAATCAAAACTGAGGATTTTCCAAAATTTTCTTCCCAAGGGAATAGTGGGACAAAACATATTTTCACATATCTTCATAGAATAAAAAATAAAACAATTTTTTTTTTTTTTTTTAAATTTAGAATGCAAGAAACACATATCTAAGCATCAATTTTAAGACTGTTTGAAATTCACTCCCTAAAAGAGGTAGGGGCCAAAATGTACTTTCGCAATGTCCACAGAAAGTGATGATTGTCTCATCAATTCCCAGCCAAAACTGTTCGAGATTCAGATACAAAATTTTATTAATTTATTGTTTTTGTGTAAGAGACAATCATGCAAGAAGTAACTTTTTTTTTAATTTTCAAAATGTGTTTTCCATATTTTTTTACTTTTAAATAAATTATAAAAAGGGAAAATTTTACTAAAATGATTATTTTTTAGAATATCAAATGGCCAAAAGTTGTTGGTACTTAACTGTTATATGGACGCCAGCCATATTTGGCAATTTTTTTTCCCTGTCACCAAATACCTAAGTCATATTTATTTTGCATTTAGCATTTTCATTGTCTTAAAAACAAACATTTTAACACAAAACACACTGTTAAAAATATAAAAAAAAGGCTGTGGCTACGTGTACGCTAACCGTTTCCCACTTACGTATATGGTAACTGTTCGTCACTTATTCGACAGTCAATTTCTCCGTGTGAAGTGAAGTAGGCGTGCGGAGCTGACATTATCGGTAAGATGGGAAGCTTACCGATAATGTTTAGCGTCAATACGTACAAAAAAAAAAAAAAAAATTTTTTTTTATCTACCATTGAATTAATACTGAAGTGTACCGTCAAGCTATTGTATTTAAACCCGCTACGGCAGAGCTAAACGAGAAACAGCGCATTCATAAAACATTTTGAACTTAAGCTCAATATTAATATAAGCTCAATTTTTCTATCTCCTGTATTCACTAAATTGCAAATTAACTAAACGATTAGAAACCAACCTTTAATTTAATTTCAATATACTTTACAGGATTGACGTTTTAGCGAAAGTAACTGCTACAATTTTTTTTTCTTTTGTGAAAAAGTAACCATACATTGAAATTACTAGAAGTTATTAAAGAAAAATTGCTGATGGAAAAGGATAGGACCGAGTCTGGTAAAATTTGCAAGCCCCTCCCTTGAATATTCCCACCACACCAGTCGATTTGCTCTTCCTTGTTCCACTATGAATACATCTATATGTAATTTCATAATATTTCAGATCGTCTTTTATGTATCTCGTAATTCCCCTTTTAGCGGCAGCCGCTATACTTCTAGAATCTTTAAGAAACAATTGAACACACTTCGTTTTTTCCTTATTTTGAATAAACTCAACTAAGGCATCATAAGACTCAAATTGCATTGAGTTTGGCCCTGAGAAGGGCCATTGCTTTTCACTGGTTTCATTCATAATAAATTTCAGAAATTAAGCAAACGTTAAGCAGTAGCACATGTAACGAACTGTACACGATAGGGCCAGAACCAATTGACAGAGTAGATAAAACTGCCAACAGGGGCCAGTGGCTGTGTATTTCTGTTTTCTGAGCATGCGCAGAACAGATCGCAAAATCATAATTGCCGGACGTATAAGAAGTGAACGGTTACCATACACGTAGCCACTTCGATAAAAAAAAGACTCACCATTACATAAAACAAAATTGAATGGACTTAAAATCCACACCAACCTCCTTCATACCACCAATAAATGAAATGTAATGCTGTTTTAAAACTATATCCTTAACCGACAAACAAATCCTTAATTATCTCCTCCTCTCATCTCGTACTGCTTGTAATAAGATTTTTTTTAAGTCCAAGACTTTCATTGCTGGAGTAATCTGCTCCCAATTTGTTCAGCTAATTCCTGCAAATCAGCCTTCCTGGCCCTCACTAGAAATGTCATCCTTGATACAACTATTCTAATTAACCTAAAGAATATTTCCCAGTATCAACTATAGGTCAATATCTCACACAACTTCCCAGAACCTTGGCCTTTAGTTTATTTTTTCCGAAAAGGGTTTGCTAAATATGAAAGCTTTTCTTCAGAACCTAAGAGTCAGACTGATTATCTGAACAAAATAGATTCCATTGGGAAAATACATAACAATCATACATAAGGAAAACAAGATAATCTCTAACCATTTTTAAACCTAAAGTAAAATTTCTTTTTTTTTTTTCTAAAAATTTTACTTTTAACTAGAATCAAATTTACCATTCCCCCGGATCTAATCAATACAACAAGGAAACAGCCACTCACCCTTTTGCGGTCTTCTTCCATGAAGCAGATATATCCAAGAATGTTTCACTAATATGTCTCAAAGTCCAGACAAAGTTTATAAGTTCATAGAGTTATGTGGTTCAACATCGTTACATTTCGCACTTCCGTGACCACAAAGTAGCTGCTTCTGGAGTCGTTCGATATCCTCGCTATAGCTGATCCTGGAACCCGTCACCTCACAGTAGATGATCCTGGAACCCTCGTCGACTCGCCACAGCTGATCTTGGAGCCCTCTATTTGAAGCTTTTGTCACTGCACTCCGTAAACAATCCAGTAGTTCAATGGTGTTGTTACTCTATGTATATGCTGAAGCCACAGTTTCATAGCACCTCTCAATTCGCAGTAGTTTCTCATGGAACCATCAATGCTCAATAAAGCATATTATCTAAAGCTATGTTTTCTCTCTCTTTTTTAGCTGTCCTCCCCCCTTAAAAAAAGTTCTATATCGATCAATTTTTGCTCATCTATATTAAGTCATATTTTTATTTCAAAATTTGTCATATGTAAAGTAAGCCTGTAAAAGTAAGTGTACTTTCAAATGCATGTTGGGGGGGAGGGATTGTAATAGTACTTAATATTTATGGGATTACTATCCAAGAAACTGCATTACCAAATGCACAGATTTTTAAAAAGATGCTACATACATATTAAATGTTCAACTTTACCATTCCATTAATTAATATTATTGATGTAATTTTGAATCTATTTATTTTTATTGAGGAATATAGCATTTAATTGCAGATTAAATAGTGCTTTTGTGCACAGGGAAAATAAATTATCTTACGGTTTATACTTTCTAATTAAGTGTTTTCATGAGATAAACTGAACATGAAAAACGTATATATGTTACTGTTAAAACCCGAATTAACTAAGCAAAATGCGCTCTGACTGACAGCACTTGGGAATATAGATTTCTCAAAAATTACAGTTGTTTATAACAAGTGATGAATACGGACGAGAGTCAGTTGCATCTGTGCTAACAGCTCTCAATCAAATCGATAGGCGAGTTGAACCGGAATCCTTATCTTGCTCCCCCCTCGAAAATATGCTAACACTGGGGCTGGTCCTTTGTGAGACCCCAAAAAACATCACCCCGAGAAAAAACTCAGTTTTTTTTTTTTTTCGGGTTTTTTCAAAAAACCCACACAGGTTTTTTTGGGTTGGGCAAATTCATAACAACCCTGATGCTCGCCCTTTGCGAGACCCAAAAAAGCATCACTGGGTCCAGCCATCGCTGTAGGGAGGACCCCCCCTCAAAAATATGCTAGCACTGGCCCTATGTGAGACCCAAAAAAAACATCGCTGGGTCCGGCCTCTGCTGTAAGGGGGCCCCTAAAATATATGCTACTGCTGGCCCTTTGCAAGACCTCCCCCCCCCCCCAAAAAAAAAAAAAAAATTGTCATATAACATATCGTTGAAATAATGCAATAATTTTTGATAGACATAAAAAAGTATTGTGTAACAAATCAGTCAAAACCCAAATAAATTGGGTTTTGCCTAGCATTGTCAGTTAGAAAGTGTTTTCCATAGTTAATTCGGGTTTTGCCTAGCTCTGTCAGTTAAAACATGTTTTCCCTAGTTAATTCGGGTTTTGACTGATATGTGGTTTTCACTGTAACATATATATACAGTAGAGAGCCAGAAATCTGCACAGCTTGGGACCATGGCTTGCTCGGATTTTGGGATTTTGTGGATTTCGGGCCATAAAAGATAAATCATCACATTTCTCACAAAAAAAAAAAAAAAATACAACTACAATGAAATAAAAACACAGTCAAAAGTATTTCACTTATATTTTCACATTAAATACAAAAGCGAGAAAAAAGAAAAAATTACATGAAGACTAGCAAAGCAAATAGTCTCAAAATTTCCTTTCTTTAATTTTGAAAACATTCTGTGGTGATTTGTTTTAAAATATTTTTTTTCTACTTTCAGTTTCTTTCTTCCTTTTCTTTATTTTTGCAAATTGTATATTTTATCCAGATTAAAAACACTTTTCAACAATTTCATTACTAGTGGATGACTGCAAATTTCATTATTTACATCAGAGAAGTTTTGGTGCTCGACTTATATATAAAAAGCATCATAATGTAAAACAAGTATTATAAAATTCTGAATATAGTATTTTATTGAAATTTCAAATTTTCCAATTTTTCCAAAAGTAGCAATAAGCCCCTTCAGAAAAAAAAAACCTGGTTTTTCCCAAAATTTCCAGTTTTTTTTTTTTTTTGAGCATTCCTATCTCTACAAAAAAAAAAGTCCCGCAAACCAAACCTAGCTTATCGATATTAATATTCAACAATATTTGACAAGAAACCATCAACCCTGATGATATCCTATGTAAAAATTAAATGCTCCTGTCTTATATTCTAGTTAATCAATGTACATGCAACAAAATGCAAAATTTAATAATTTGGGCACATAGAACATGAATTTTAAACACTATATAAGCAAATCACCCTGAAAATTCATAACACTATTAACATTTACTAGTGGTAATGTATGCTTCATGAAAATTTATACACTTGCTTGCTTGTAAACTGCCATTTTTTTTCCACAAAATTAAAAAAAAGTGTCGTAAGTTTTTTTAAATTTTCATTTACTTTTAATGCACATAGTAATAATTTTAGAAAAATTTATGTTAACAATACCATGATCTAAAGTTCTGTAATCAGCATATTTCTTGATCTGAATATATGCAGTTTTGAGAGTCCTTGTGTTTCGCATTTTATGTTTAACTTAAAGTATACTTGGAAAGACATTAAAAACTGCCTGTTTTATAATGCTATGTTCTATGAACTTCTGTATATAAGGGAGTGTAATTAAAGGCAAGCATCATCTGCTACAGAGTAATATATAATTGATATAATCTTGACAAATGTTATATGAACTTCTTCAGAAAACAAAAATGTATTGTTCAGTTTTTTAAAGATTTCAATTTGTTTAGATTGTTAAAGAGGGTATAATTTTTACCATAAAGGCTGCTATTTTCTAACCTCAAGGCTACTTTCAGTCTACTGTTTTGTACCCTGAAGGCTACTAAAGCAACTGTTTCTGTGCCTGTGTGGTGGACATCCTGTAACACACCAAATATCTTCCAGCATTCTGAATGAATCGAATGATCATTGTTCATACCTGCATTTCCATGTAAACATGCAATAGCTTTTTTGGTACACAATTTAACTTTCAACATTATTGTTGCCAAATAAGTGTCAACCATTTTTATCACTTGAGTGCTATTCATTTCAGACAAGGATTTTTGTCTACTCGTCAAAATGCTGAATCACTTTTCAAAGGTAGCCTGACAGGGAGGTGGTAAGAAATTTCAAAAGTCACCAAGGTTGGCCATTTTTGATGATTTATTTCTGAATTTGGCAATAAATATGTGCTCAAAACTGAACTCAGCTAGGCAATATTTTCTGTATTTGACATGAAATTGCCAAACTCTACAGTTTATTATAAAGGTGAAGTATAGTTAGAATATGCCTGACAAAGATTATACTATAACTGTTTAAGTAGGCATTTTAATATAGATTTTAATTTAAAGAAGTTTCTTATGAAACAAGGAAGACAGATATGACACACTCGTGTATTATGAGGCACTTTCCAACATAATGACACAAAAAAGACAAATAGGGCCAATGCATGGATGGTGATGCACTTTCCAATACTATGATGTAAAAAAGACATGGATTATGATATGCTTTTAATATATAGATAGCACTTTGTGAAAATTCAAAATATAAGAAAGTATTTCAGATTATTTCAGTGCTGCCAAAAAAAAAAAAAAATTAAATTCACAAATTTGAAAAATTTGTTAGGTGGTCATAATACTCCTCCTTTACCCTATTGTTTATTAGAGATGTAACGAACAGTGATTTGGCCGAATAGCAATATACTGAATATACAGCCAATAGCTCAGGCTGAATACCGAATATTCGGCACATAATTTAGGCCGAATATTTTATATAAAATTTTTTTATTTTAATTGTAAATAAAACGTCACTTTTCAAATTTATTATTAAATACTAAATAAAGACTAATTAAAATTCATTTTATATTATTTGTAGGTACTTAAACACACAACTGTATATCATCTGTAAAATAAAAAAATCTTGGCCATGAAAAAAATCTTTTACAAAATTAAACACTAATAGCAGCATAATTATGTTTTGAGGTATTCATAATTTAATAAATGTTCTATGGTAAATGGGATTAATCTGGTAACTATACATAATAACATCATGCTTTGGGTTTTACAGCCTCTGGGCAAACATATCTAGCAGTTTTTCAAATTATGTTTGTAATTGAGGATCAGAAAAATACTTCCTACCTGTAAAGAAGGCAGAAAACCAAGTCAAGTAGTGTCACCAAGTAGAAAAGTTTGCATTTCTGTAATATTAAATACATTAAATTATGTTTCATTCAGCTTGTTTCATCAATGACTTAGGATATTTTATAATATGAAATTAACATAATGAAGTATAACTAAGCAATATTATTTGTAAATGCACTTAAAAACACATATTAAAAAATTTTTTTTTCTCTTTGTACTGAAATTATTCAGCTGAATATGTAGCAATATTTGGCTACAACTATTCAGCCGAATATCTGTTCAGTATTCGGCTTACCGAATATTTGGCCAACTGTATATTCGGGCTACCGAATATTTGTCAAAACAGCTGGATACCAAATAGTGGCTGAATATTCATTACATCCCTATTGTTTATTATCTTGAAAAGTTATGTCTGCAGTTCAGGTAGAATTAAAAGTAATATTTACCTGAAATTTAATCAATACCTTTAATTTGATTTTGAACATTTTATTTTTATCTTAATTTGAATAACTTTTAATATTACAAATAAGTGTTGAAATGGCTCTTGACATTGCCTTAAAAATTTTTTTTGCAGGTGTAAATCCGGTCTGGGGCTTACTGTACAGTGATGGAGCATCAATTTTTTTGCTACCTGTATCATGTGTGGATGATCAAAGTTATCTCCTTCCAAAAGTTTTAAAGCTTGATAATATTGGGTAATAAATATTCATTAAGATTTTTTAAAACTAAATCTGGTAGTATACTTAATTTTTAAAATTAATTTGCTAATAAATTAATTTTAGTTTTTCTTTGGGAGATCATGTGCACTTCTCTCTCGAATGATCATGCAGAATTGAATTAACTGCATGTGCATATAGGCCTAAGGTATTTTCTATTTACTGGTAGGTCACTCATCTGTTTTCATGAAGTATTTTCCACACAGCACTGATGCTTTCCTCCATAACTGACATTCAGGGTCTTCCTGCCCTTTCATCATCCTCCAGAGAAACATTTCACTAATGGAATTCTTTCTATCACCTGAATATAGTCATATGATGTGGACAATCATTATCTAATGCAAGAATAGTTTCTAATCACTGACAGGTTTAAACCATGTGCAAAGTTACATTCCAGATTTACCCCTACCACATTTCATGAACAGAATACTATTTTCCCCCCCTTACAAAATCAATAGATTAAGATCTTCAA
This sequence comes from Cheiracanthium punctorium, assembly GCA_038373885.1. Taxonomy (NCBI): domain Eukaryota; kingdom Metazoa; phylum Arthropoda; class Arachnida; order Araneae; family Cheiracanthiidae; genus Cheiracanthium; species Cheiracanthium punctorium. The sequence continues at coordinate 96,820 of JAWZYV010011772.1, forward strand.
AAATATGAAGTTGGATGTATAATTTAGTTATTAATTAATTTTTGGTTTTATTAAAATAGCAGTGTTTAGTATTTAATAATTCATTATTTTAGTTCTGTATTTGAACTTTACACAAAAATTCTATAAAGTCAATTTTATGTTTGGTATATAATAAGTTATCTTACTTATTATCAAAAACAATTGAAAGTTTTATATTAATGACGTAATAAAAAATCATATTTGATTATTGTAATTAGTTCAATCAAATTTTTGTCTGTCTTCATATGAAGAACAAAATAACAAACCACAGACAATAGTTGAAAAAACACTCAAAATACTGGTGTTAAACGATAAAGTAATTAAAAAACTTTGTAAAAAACACACTGTTTTTTACAAAGTTTTTTAATTACTTCACAGACAATAGTTGTTCTTAAATTTAACTATCTTGTAATTTTATAGAAATTACAAAAATAAATTATTTATGAAAACTAAACTGTATTATGAATACAATTTAAATAAATTTAAAAATATAATCTCTACAGATTAATACATTGTAATGTGTTTATTGCGAAACATTTATTCTTGTATATCTAAATTTCATAATTTGAAAAACGATATTAGAGATATAAAACTTACTTTTGGTAATTTTACATAGAATGTATGTAAGGTACATATTTTCTTTCATTTTCTATTTATTTTAATTACTTCAAAGAGTATCCTCAAATTTTGTCTGCAGCACAAAAAAAAAAAAAAAAAACACTTTTTCCTAAAGCAGATGGACACGAAGCTGTTGCTCATTTAGTATTAGTTCATATAGCTTCAACAGTGATGAGTCAGATGCTTTTGAAAATGAAATCAGTGGAAATCGGAAATAACTGTTTATTTTACACTGTGAGAAAAAAAAAAAAAAAAAAAAAAATAGAAAACAGCTGTTGAAAAGTTTAATATGTGTTGATCAAGAGAGTAATTTAGTATTGGCTAGTTATCTACTTCTTACGCAATAGCTATGAAAAATTAGCCGCAAGAGGCACAATTCATTCCTAAAAGATTTTCATAAATGTATTTTTCGAAATAAAAATTTGGGCAACCACCCCCTGTCTGTGTCCCTGATTCTAACACTAAAGTATAATTGTTTGAACCTTGTTTAAGTGTGAGAGACAGTTTCCAACACTGTTGAACTGTTACAACTTTATTTGTGAGGTAAAAGAGAATTGAAGACGCACAATGTTACTTAATCATGTGATAATTTTATTTTTGAAAAACATAATTTAATTAAAATTTTTTACATTATCAAAAAAAAAAAAAAACATTGAAAGAGCAGAAAGTCTACTCAAATAATTTGTGCAGAGTAGAAATAAAAATTACTAATGATTTTTACGTGAATTTATGTTTAAAAAATGAGTTTTCACATTTAGGAAGTGAAAAATGTTACCCGCTCATTAAATATAGACATATTAAGTAAGGATGTTAAGTCTTGCTACATGTATTATAGATGTGGATAACACAAAAAACAAATGGGTACTTTTTAAAATTGATTGCTATGTATAACATTCTATTTTTCTAAAAGATGATAAAATATATTATTAGGTATGACCTAAGACAGTTTATGTTTAATAGATGATTGAAATTTCAGTCTTGGTTTGCAGACAACACTCATCTCACTTAAAATTGGGGGGGGGGTGTCTATGCAATTGCTTTTATTAGTATAAATTATCTAACAATGACAACAACATCTTAGTTAATTTATAAGTAAAGTCTGTTTAGATAGTAGCTCCATATTATTATTCTTGTCAGGCATCATGCTTTTGAAGCTTTGTTTCCTATGAAATGTTTTTTTTTCTTTTGCAATAGCTGTTTGATATACATTTTTTTTTATTTTTTTTTTTAAAGACTAATACATGATATTAGCTGTAGTCCTTGTTATCTTGACTGTTATTACGTTGCCGTCATCAGTTCATCAGAAGCTGGAGTGAGAGTATCTGTATGGGAAGTAATAGAAGAGGAAATAAATGAACCTTTTAACAAAGCAAATGATGCATATATTTGTGGAAATCCATTACCTCAGGGACAAGGTTTGCTTTGATTATTTAATATTCATGTAGAAATTACTTTTTAAATAGTTAATTCTTCCATTTCTTTCAATACTTCTAATTAAAAAAAAAAATAGAATAATTCCATTTGATTTTCTGAATACTTGATCTTTACCAAGTATTTATATAAATTTGAAATCTGCTATTAAATCTGATTCAGCTCAATCAAATGTCGCGTTCGGACACTAGTGCACTTCAAACACTTTGCGCTGTAAGCCATAATGTACAGGGTAGTATAATTAAACTGTAAATAATTTGAAAGTGTGGGCCACAATGAAATAAGAATACATTAAAAATTTTAAAAAATGCTCATTAAAATCCTTTAGTAGCAGCTTTCAGTGGCATGCCACCACCATCCTCAGCCTTCGCTGTTTTTGCTTGCACTGATCTTATTCCTCATTATTTTGCCCCACTCCAGATCGATTTGCACGTGCGTCATATCATTTAGGGCACCATCTGTTGTCAGGATCTTAGTGTTTCCATTTTTAGAGTGTTATTAATATTTTTATAATCGGTCAGATTTTCAATTGCATTAAAATTAATTTCAATAGGTTGTCCTTGAGCTATTTTAGAGAGAGCTGTATTGGGTTTATTAAATTTAATGTTGTTAAAATGCTCCTTTTTTCTTTTAATTATTTTTTAAAAAGAAAATTAAACCTGGGGTGGGGCGAAATAATGAGGAATAAGATCAGTGCAAGAAAAAACTGCTACTAAAGAATTTTAATGAGTAATTTTTAAACTTTTTAATGTTTTAAGGCAAGTCCTTTCTACAAAATTTTAATAATGAATAAGAATACTTTTTGTAGGCCTGTAAAAAACTAAGTCCTACACACACCAAAATCTATACCATTTGTAAGACAATGACTTATACTATGCATACCTAATTTGAGCTCAATCAAATGCACCATTTAGATGCTAGCATACTTTCCAGAATTTCCATCCATAGACCATAATGCGAAAGAATTATTTTTTAAGTGCTATACAAACCAAAATCAATACCAGTCATGTGAGGGAAGTCTGTAATATACAGGGTCGTATCCAGAAGTAGTAGGACTGGGTTTTTTCCCCCGCACGCGGGGAGCAATGTAGGGAGTGTGCAAGGCCGGATGTTGTGGAGGGGAGCCTTGGGAACAGGTTTCACACTGCGGCAGTCGCCTGTGTGCGTTAGTTGAGTGTGGAGCACTGTTTTAGTGACCTCCTGTAGTGACACCTGGTTGTCAGTTGCGATGGAGCGAAATTTGGAGCAGCGGTACGCCATCGGCGTTTCCACGTTGGCTCCCCCCCCCCCCCCCCCCCCGGATCAAGGGGCATCATTTCTACTCGATGGAAGCGGTCCAAGCGGCGACGACAAGGGTGCTGAACAGCATCTCGGAGGAAAACTTCCAGAATGCCTTCGCGACCTGGAAGGCTCGCTACCAGAAGTGTGTGGATGCCCAAGGGGCCTATTTGGAAGAATATTAAGTCGATGTACCAAAATGTTCAATAAATTAAAAAAAAATATATCAGTCCTACTACTTTTGGATACCACCCTGTATATACCAAATTGGAGTTCAATGGAATGCACATTTTAGGAGCTATTGAGTTCACTACGGTGATGTATGTATTCATATGTACAAAGGGTATTCACACATTTTTGTAACGATTTTGATTTTCTCAATGAAGTTAAATATTAATTTGAAAATAAAAATGTGACTGGCATCAAATTGTAATAAAGCTTATTTATCGTCTGCAGCGTTGAAAATATTCTTTGCTTTAAAATGTCGCTGAAAAATAAACAATGGATCGAATTTGAAGGCTATATTTTTGCACTATCCACAGAGAAATACTCTTATTCAGTTATTAAAAAAAGCTGTCAAAATCATGGTTTTTATATTTAACTGAGGAAAAGACAAAAAATGCATACCCTACAAAGATACGTACAAGTCTTATTAAATCTAAAGTCGCATCTCATGTTTTAAAGGAAAATCCAACTACCCAACGAATTATCGCAAGATCTTTAAATATCTCTGTAGAAACTGTGAACAAAATTATAAAATCAGATTTAAAGTTAATCACAGCAAAAAAAAAACACATGTTCATCGCCTAATGCCGAAACAAGTTTCTCAGCGGAAGACTATTTATAGATTGTTGTATAAAAATTATTTGGCAGGTGAAAAATGGAAATATGTAGTTACAATTGATAAAGCTTGGATACATTTATCTGACTGCAATAGAAAAGATCGATTTACTACTAAAAAGTGGAGATAAAAACTTAACAAGTTGGGTTACAGAAAACAAGGAAAGTTTTTCTAAAGGTTTTATGGTTATTACTGGATTTTCTTATAATGGAAAACTTACAATAAAGAAAGTAGAAAAAAATGTCAAAATTAATTCAGATTACTATCAGAAGTATGTTTTTTAACACCTATTTTTAAAGAAGAAATTCCATCCCTTTATCCAAACAAGCTTCAAGGTGTTGAGTTCCATCAGGATAAAGCTCCAAGCCATACCTCTAAATCTACTGCTCTATTTTTTTATAAAATGAGAAATGAAACTAGAATTGCAGCTATTCCCTTTAAATGCATCCCACCCAAGTCCCTTGACGTGTTTCCTATGGATTACTGTGCATTTGGGCTTTTAAAACAAGCTCTTTATAAGTGGCATCCCAAAACATTGGTGGACTCTGGAAGATTGTGAAGAAGGAGTGGAACAATATAAACCTTGATGTTTTAAAAAAAGGATTTTTATCTTGGAAATCAAGATGTAATATGATAGTTCAAAGGAAGGGCTATCAGATAGAACTCATTAAAAATTAAAATTTTTATATTTATATCTATATATATCTTTGCAAAATCGTTACAAAAATGTGTGAATACCCTCTGTATATCACTGCAAGAAAGTTCTGTAAAAATTACAGAAATGAATTTAGCCTCAAATTGTGTAAATATATCAAAATCTCGTTCTATTTTTTTCTTGATTACAATACCTTCCTTACATGGTACATGTTCAGAGAGTAAGGATAATACAATAAATACATAAAAATAAACCATAGTTAATGTGTTATTGCCATTTATGATTTGAAGCTCAAAATTTATTGTTGAATTTTTTTCTTTGTAATATTTTTGTTCTTCACAGCAGTATCTATTATATGATACTCTCATTTTCATCATCCAGATATCTTCAACATTGTCAAACATGAATTTAAAGCAAAATTTAAAAGTAATTTTATAAATTTTTTTTGAGTACATTTAAATACAATTGCAACCTGTATTTCTAATATATAGTTGCACTAATCACTGGCTCAATGACTCCAAATCATGTTCTACCACTCTAAAACAAAACTTTTACCGAATTTACTCCAGGAAGATTAAAAAGTTAATGGTCTAGAAACATAATAAAATCCACATCATTAATTCAATCTTCTTGAAATTTTTCATAATTATGTAAATAATATAGAAAACAATCTGTGCTACTTTATAAAACTGAAAATCCTCCCTTCCCCTGATATTTTGCAATTCTTTTTTTCCATTTCTAACTTTAGAAAATTGTTTTATTTGGTTAAAAAAAAGTTAAAAATTATTACATCATAATTTTATTTTCAAATGTACTCATTTGCAACTTTTGTGATCCATGAAAAGGTTACTCCAAAAATTTAATAAAATTCACTCCATTGGGCCTGTCTACTTGCAAATTTGCACCGATATGTTAAAAAATAATGTTTTGAGTCAAGTGAAGAAAGTACTCTAAATTACTCTACTAATAAATAAATTACTCTAATGTCTCGGATTCTAAAGTCTGGCAAATACAAAACTTTTGTGAACTTTGAAATATAACTATTTTTTTAGCATTAAAATTCAAGGTATACTTTGAATAAATAAATCTCATTATTCTTAGTTGATCTTTATCAAGTTATCTTCAAAGCAGATTTCAGAATAAATTATTAATTAAGCATTTATATTATCACTTTAATATAAACTTTAGAATTTTTTTAAAAACCTTTTTAATGGTTTTGATAGCAGTTATAACCTGGTTAAAATCTCTCCTGTGTGTCAAAATCTGAAAGACTGAGACTTAAAAAAAATTAGTTGGATAACTAGCAATTTTGATATCCTTTAATACTGAAAATATTAAATTTTTATCCGCACCTTGTATTATTTGAAGGCATCAAAGGAAAATACATCTCCTTTGGCATTTTGATGACAAGTAATTACTCATTTTCCCAGTATGTAACAAATAACATTTAAATCCTCCAACAGCTTATTCTACCTATTTCACATTATAGCATGAAAGAATACAGAGTAGCTTCATGGAACTGTATACAATTCTCCTACAACAAATATGCAAAAAATGACCAGCAACAATACAATCAAACAAACTTTATTAAAACATGGATTAAAATAAAATATGTTAAGACTTCTACATATCTCATATGATGGCGCCACCATTACCAGAACATTCTGTAGAACTGACTAAAAGAACAAGCTCAAAATTTTGTAACATAAATAATTTTGAACACAGAACTACTAATCCTATCTCTTGGCAAAAGTGATTGATATAACGCCTAATTCATATTTCACACCAATGAGTCTTTTTATGCTTTGCTTCTTGTAATAAAATTCTATTTTATGACCAAAGATCATGTCGAGATTTTCCCATGAAAATTATTTTTTTTTAAATATAAAAATGATCGATTAAATGGCATTTTCATATAATTAAAATCAATAATGTTGGGTGCTTTTTATCAGATGTTTGTTTTCATTCTCGCGAGCGGAGCAACCTAAAATGCACCTTCTCTGGAATGTTTTATGTAGCTGATGCAAGTGAAAAGCTGATCAGCAGAATGTGCATTTTACTTAGAGTTGGGAGAAATGTGGTTCGGATTTTCTGAAATTGTCTACACATTCTTAGGTAGATTCCACCATTTCAACTGCGTATTCTCAAATATTGGTAGTTACATTTTGATAAGTATGTAGTTGATTTATTAAACAACCATTCTTCCAGACTTTGTCTCCAGCTATAATATGTGTACAATTACCGCTATTCTTCATTTTTTAATTAATTGTTTTGCACACTTACAAATTTTCTTTCTAAATGATTACACAATTTAACTGTTCTTTTTATTACACATTATTCATAATTATTACAGATATTTACTAATATATATTATGGATGATATGGGAAGTATTTTTTCAAGCAATGTCAAAATTTGCTTTTCTAAAGATTCCATTAACATTAAGTTATTTTTAATGGAACAAACTATATTCTATGTAAGCTTATTTCCAGCTTTCAAAAACTAAAATATTTTTTATAGCAAGATATCAGTTATTTTAATTAGCTAATTAAAAAATTTGTTAGCTCAAATTAAAAAAAAAAGTCAGTGTAATTTTTAAAAATATCTTTATGATGTTAAAAGTATTTAATATTTTGATACATAACTTTCACATTTGCTAATTTCAAATTAGAAAAATTCAATTATTGTATTAATTTCTTTGTTATTTATGTGTTAAACACATTAATTATGTATTTTAAATTTGCTATAGTTGTTTGTTTTAATTACTGCTTTGTAAAGGAAAATACTCCTTCTAAAAAAGTCAGGGAATACTTTTATCCTTCTGAAAAAATCCTAGATCGATCACCCCTTCACAATAAGTTTCTTTGCTTTAACTAACTAGTAATTAGGGATGCACCGAATACCATATTTTGCCGAATAACGAATACTCGGTTAAAATTCTAACCGAATATTCAGTCGAATACCAAATACTTTAAAATTTGTTAAACTTATTTAACTGTTATTAAACTTTGATTGCAATGATTAATTTGATTAGTTTGTTAAACAATATTTCATATGGTGCAAGACTTCATAAACTGCAAATTTTAATATCCAAGTACTCCCTTTATATATTATTAATAACTTTTTTAAATATTGGTGAAATGCCGGTAATTTTTTTTACCTGCATATTTTAATTTTATTAAAAAAATTATCACTTAATTGACTTTGCATATTTATGAACACTTAATGTTATAAGGTTTCCCCCCCCCCTGGTTACTGTTTTAAATTTAAATGAGTTAGTAATAGCAATATTAATGTAATGTGTCATAAGATTTAAGAAAAATTGAAAAGCAACAAAATTTGATCTTAGCATCTGAGTGTATTCTCCAGTGGTGGATCCAGAAAGTCTGTTTTGGGAGGGGCTACATTTTGAAAAAAGCTTATTTCAGCCAAACAAAATGTACAATAAGGCAAAATTTTAGTCTAAACCAATGTAAAAACTTTTGGGAGGGGCTAAGTGATTAAAAAAGATCACTTTACATACTCAAAGTGCATAATGAAGCAGAATGTTACTCTTTAGCAATCTCTTTTTGGGGGGGCTGAAGCCCCCTAGCCCCTCCCCTGAATCCGCTACTGGTTTTCTCTTACATTAAAACTAATTTTATTGTGATATTAGTTTTTTGTGCGATTGTGGCAATATTATACTAGGACGATCGGCCAAGGATGGGGTGTTGCCTTAGTATGTGGAATTTCTAAGGGTTTCTAACGTGTATTCACGTGTATATTGATATTAGTAAGTAACAACTTGAATTAATTTAGTACTACAGTACTATACCATATCTTTCATTCATGGTATAAAAAATATGTATTTGTTTACCAATTCGTGGATACTTAAATTTGCTTACTATTCAGTTGCTGTATATTTAAGTATTCGGCCGAACCAAATATTTGGTTTGTCTGCCGAATAGGCGGTATACCGAATACCAACTGAATATTTGGTGCATCCCTACTAGTAATAGAAGCAAAGGGTATTAAAAACATTTTCTTTCATTAGTATGAACAGCACAATCTTATAACAGTCTAATATTGGGACAACTGAACTGGAAAAAATCAGACATTCGGAATGCAAGATCGATCCCTTTTCAGATTTCAAAATGATCAATAATTCATGATTGTAATAAATCAATTATGATTTCATTCATTTAAATATCCCATGAAAAACGGAATACATGTAAATATTTATAAATGAAAAAATAATGGTTTATTATTATTTTTTTTTTCCCCTTTATTTTTTAAAATACAGGATTATCATGGCACCCTCTCCAAAATGTTCTTTGCACTGTTTGCCAAAATGAAGCATTTATATTTAGCAATGATTCGAAAAAGGGTACGCTGGAAAAGCTAAAAAGTTTTTCTGGTTCTGAAAGGTAATGTTTAACTTAGTCTTGTTAATTCTGATTTAAACAAAAAATTATACAACAGTAAAATTATCTTTTTTTTTTTTTTTTTTTTTTTTTTTTTCAAGGTTTACTTCTTGCTGTTGGAATTATTCTGGATCTTTATTAATATTTGCCACACATTCTAAACTACTGGTAAGTTGCTCAACATTTTCCATTTTTTTTAAAGTGAAAATTATTATGCAGGCGAAACATATGAAATTGCAGCTATGCTATTCTAGAGATGCAGTATTATTATAAAATACAATGCAACAAAGTAAAAATAAAATATTAAATATATAATTCTAGAAAGCATATATAGATTTTAGTTGCACATCTTAGCTCATAGCTATATGCAGAATTGTTTTTAAAATTTCCCTAAGCTTATTGAAATTAATTTGATATATAGTTAAAATTATGTAAGCATGCAGAAGCTAGGTTGTTCCTTAAAGCTTTTAGCCTCTCTCTAGAAAAATTAGATTTTCTATTGTCTATCTGGAAGATGGAGAGCTGTATGTGGGTTTTAAGCAATCACCCTATAAACATGCAAATTTACCATTAAAATATTTAATGTATAACAGACAAGCTAGAAAGATAACAGAAAAACACCTTGGATTATTAATTAAAAACTATGTTTCAAGTGATTCTTTCTTGATCTGCAGTAAAGTGTTTGTCAGATCCCTCTTTTTTAATTTTTTTTTCTTACTATGCCAGTAAAATGGAAGGTATATTTATATTTCTGTGGTTGAATCACGATGTTTTCATATTAATGTTCACCTTGATAAATATAAATTTATGTATAATCCTTTAATAAACATTGAAGCATAACCCATGTAGCATAAAAATAAATTGTACTAGAAATTTATAATTAGAACTATAATATTGACATTGATGGAACATACTAAAATGATCTGTTTCCTTGTAAAAATATTTTTCTTTTCTGTATTGTTAACTATTCATTTTCCACATAAAATGTAAGTGTTAAAATTTTGTGAATGACATCCAGTAATTTAAAAATAGTTATCAGGTAAAACTTCTTTCGCCGCATGTTCTAAATAAATACTGTTTTATCTATTGTTAACATAGTAGTAATAGCAATTCATAAAATTGATTTAAGTAGAAAAAGATCATGTCTAGATGCATGTATTTATTTTACAGTTTTATAACTTCACTTATGATACTTCTGATCCTTGTGACCCTGTTTTCACATTTGTTATTGGGAGGTATGTATTTATTTTTGTTTCTCCTACAGGCATTAAACAGAAAAATGTCATAAATAAAGTATAATTTTTTAATTGTTAAAATCCTCTCGTAGAGTTTGCAGTTTAGAAACTGTTGATCAAACTCGTCTCTTATGTGCCATAGAATTGCCTTTAAGTGATGTTCTTCGACCTCAAGTAGAAAATATATCTCATGATACACCAGCTTCAACATCTTCTGAACTTGTTGCTAATGATTCAGTGAGTATTTCAATTAGAAATTTCAATTATTTTTTTGTAAGAACGCAGGTGTATTTTAGAATTGCTGAAAATGTAATTTTCTAAAAATATTTTATGGATATTAGTCAGTTACATACATATTTTAGATAATAATTGTGGTACACCACTTTTAAACAAATTAGACTCTTTTGCAAAAGTAAGATGAAGATCGTAGGGTAGTACAGATTTAGCTGTTCAGATGTGCGAAGTTAAAATACATTGTTGTTTATAATAAGTAAAATGCTACAAGAAGCCAAATTAGTTCTATTTAAAAATGGTATGTGTGTGTTTAAGTTTCAATTTTATGTTGTATTTATTGATAGGTGATGTACAAGATCAAATAGATACTTGATTTCCAGTCTGACAAAATACTTCTGTAGCAGTTAAAAGTAAATATATAAAAATAGTTCTACTGGTTAAATATAAAGCTTTTTGATGAAATGTATTCGTGAAGTTTTGTTCCTTTGATGGAAACATAAATAATATATGCAATTCATATTAAGAAAAATGCAAATATTTAAACTTTATTATAATTTAGTTAAAAGATTTAGTTAGATGTTTTCAACAGTGATATTATATAATAGTACTTAATATAACAATTTTTTCACAAGAGTTTAATGGCCATGAACAAAGTTTTAAATGAATTGATTGAAAAAAAACTTATGTTGTCAATAAATATTGCTTTTTACTTTCTTGTATGAAGTAAAAAGGAAATATTGCAATTCCTAAAAATTTAAGTATTCTGATTTTGAAGGAAAAATTGATTTTGACTATCTGTAAATTTACTTTGAGTTTTTGCATAAAGTCTTAACATATGCATGTACAGCTGTGGAACCCCCCCCCCCCCCCCTCCACCACTTGTACTTTTTTCGGCTGTCATTTGTTGTACAGCAAAGTTACAGATACCAATCGTTTACAATTGACGTACACTTTAATTTGCTATACATAAAAATTGCATAAAGGCCCATCTACATATTAAAATTTTCACCAAATTTCCCCCCTCTATAGCAACCTCTAGATTTCACTTCATATTTCAAACATTTAGCTCATTTTAACCCCGGATACCAATTTTCAATGAATTTGAACTCAAAATGGGTGAGTTATGAGCTTTCAAAATCCCCCTCCCCATATGTTGAAATATTTTTTCATACGTTTAATTCATTTCTCATATAATATTGATAATAAGAAACTGATTTTTATTTGTACTATTAGAACTAAACAACCCAAACATAATTTACTAATATTATAATTTCTAATAAAATATTAATATGAATTATGAATTATTAAATTAATATTAAAAAAATTATGAATAGCAACCTAGTTAAATTTTGATGAAAATAGATGCAGAAAGTAATATTACATGGCTGTACAAAATTCCAAATTTTTACCTTCAGTAGTTTAATTTATATTAAATAAAATGTGTTATTTTCATGAGTTAAGGGACCGTATATAAATTAAGCGGAAACTTTTTTAAAATTGCGTAAAATAAATGTAAATTAGATTTCTTTTGTGCAAAAACAGTAAAAAATAGCGGTACTATTAAAAAGTATCAAATTTTGAAGGAAATAAATTGGAGGTTTTTACAGTTTGATGGTGATTCTATAAAGCATCTATTGTTGCGTCTGCTACCATATCCCTCCCAAATAAAATATTTTTTATGTATAGAATTAGATGCAGTAGATGCATGTCTTTGCAGTAGGTGCAGTAGATGCAGTAGATGCAGCAGGCATGAATTTGACCTTTTCTAATATTGGAAATCAGGTCTTTGGACTTCTCCATACTTTATCAAACAATCAAAAAACATTCAAAATCACGTTTTTCTGTCTAAATTTTCATCTGACTATAAATTAAAATACCACCAAAAGTCTTATAAGAATATTGCACATTGCAGATGATAATATTAAATGAAAAAAGGGAAATAACAAATACAGTGATAATATTGGGTCAGCAAAAAAGTAATTGCATTTTTTACATGGAATTCAGACAAATAAATTTTCAATCATGAAACCATTCTTCAAGTTCTACCATAGCTGAGTAACATTCATGCTTGTAGTCAGAAGAGCAGAAAACAGCCTCTTATTCCTGGCAACATTTCACCAGTCTAAGAGAACCTTCAAGAGAAATACTCAATAGCAATTTCAAAATTAGAAAGATTTTGAAGATCGTGAGCAATCGTTTTGCATTTTTCCTTTAAACCCTGTGTACGAACCAAGGAAGTTATGGACTCACGCACGGGTCATTTGGACCACTGACAAAATATTCTAATTTCTACCCCTGATATTCTCAGTACAAAAAAGACTAGAAATGGTGTTTTCCTTGAAAATAATATTTATTTCTTTTAACTTGTGAGCAAAATTGATGAAAGGCAAAAAGTTTGAACCTACGAATAGCATTTTTCAATTTGCAGAAAATCCCTTAAAATCATGCAAAAATAATTTGCATTATCTCCACAAATTATCGTAGAAAATTGGTGAAAATTTATATTTTGGATAATTTGAAGGTTTTCTTTTGTTTAATAAAGTCAAAACAATCAGTACAGTGTAGCCATTGAGAAAAGTTGATGAGGAATTAAATATGAAGACGGCCCCCTATGCAAATTAAATTAATACAAAGGGCATTCCATAAAAACTGAGTTTTTTTTTTTACATAATGGCAACACCACGAAACTAAAAAAGAGTAGTGCTGGCAATTTTTTCGAACTGTTAACTTTCAAACTGTATGTTTATACAAAATTCTAAACAAAGCAGATGATTTTATTTACCTAGTTCTGTGCATGTTTAAAGGACTGTTTTATTTGCTCTACAGAAATGGAGATGAGTGATTCAGAGTTAAAAAACGAAATGTGTTGTGCCATAAAATTTTGCTATCGTTTGGGCAAAACAGCTCCAGAAACAGTTACGTTAATGAAAGAAGCTTACAGTTTTGAAAGTTTTGCGACAAGACATATCGAGAAAGCATCATGAACTGGTAGGGAATTTGATATTACATCACGATAATGCTTGTCCGCATGTCACTACTTCTGTTCAGCAATATCTTAGTAAATGCAATATTAAAATCATGCCACATCTCCCTTACAGTCCAGATCTCGCACCATGCGATTTCTGGCTGTTTCCGACATTGAAGGAGAAGCTCCGTGGCAGAAAATTTAACTCAGATTCAGAAGTTATTTCAGCAGTGTGGAGGGTTCTTTGAAGCAGCTTTCAGAAAAGGGCTTCTCTACTTGTTTTGAAAAGTGGGTTGAACAATGGGACCATTGCATGTCATCTGACGGAAAGTATTTTGTAAAAGAATGATGTATTTTTTGCTGTAAATATATTTCTTCATTTTTTATGATTCTACTCTCTGTTTTTATGGAATGCCCTTTGTAGTAAATTAAAGTATACTTTATTTGCAAATGAATGTTATATAGAACTTTTCTGTACGACGAACGGTGGCGAAATAAAGAGCAAGTGGGCGGGTTTTTTTTCTGCGGCTGTACATATTTATAATCTATTTTGTCCATTTTGAAAACTTAGAACATAAAAATTATATACTTAAAGCTGTTGTATAGTTGGCAGCTGTGACGTTTGAGTCGCGTGTTGTTTTGCGATCTTGTTTCTGCATTTAAGATTAAAGAAAGAGAAATTAAGAAGTAAATTTGGATTAATGATCAAGATAATCCTAATTAACTGCTTAATTTCTGTTTTCTTTAGCTATATCACAGAAATAAACTCTCAAAACATCACATAACTATTACATTATGTCTGCCAATGGGTTGAACTATAACATCTAGTGCATCCCCTCTTATGGGGTCACTCAAAGCACTTTCATTGCATGGATGCTGCCAAGTCTGATCAAACACTATTTGGGCCATGATCTAAATCTTGCTTACTATTGTCAGGCTTGGCAACTTTTAGCAATATATCGCCAAAGTTGTCTCCAAACATTAAGTTTTTAAAACTGGATCCTGCATGGTGATATCTTTTTGCGAAAAATTGCTAAATCATCTATATATATCAAAACACTAAGGGAGCTTGAGACAGATTCTCGTAAGTCGCTTTTGATGCAGTTTGACCATGATATTCTCCTCGACCAATCAGTAACCAGAATAAAAGCCTGGCTTTGGACATAAGTATGGCATTTCTTAAGAGATTACTTCAGTTTTACGTCAAATTAAAAAACATGAGAAATAATTAAGTCGAAATGTATTTCTTAAAGTTCATAAATTTTAAAATTGCTTTTATGATTGCATGGATAAAAGGAGTTTGAAATTTCAGGTGGATGCATTTTTCCGAAATGATATAAATAGCTGTTCATTTGACAATTTTCTTCTGAAAGCATCAATTTGATGTCAGATTCTGAATCAATTGAGCACAATCACCAATCACTTTCGCCAACCTAAAAAATCGCTGCACTTTGGCGAGTTTTAGAGTCTTGGGTTTGAGGAGTTATGCACAAGTTTCAATGCTCCCAAGAGAACTAGATGAAAACAAATTAGTGATAAACGCACCACTGAAAGAATTTAAAGACACTTAATTATTAAAACTACATTCGATGGCAACTTCTCCCCCCCCCCCCCCTAAAAAAAAGGAATAATATAATAATAAAAAAATATATAAAGTAATGTACTTACGTATTGTTCCAAACCGCTGTGTTAATTCTCAGTTGCCACATAAATACAAAAAATCGTGATGGTAACTGCTTATGTAATGTTATTGCCACCTTGCCGAGAATGGTTTAGGTAGGAATCAAGTGGACTCCACTTAGAACAATTTTAAAAATAGCAGTTTTGACGCATTTCCTCATCTTGCATCCAGGAGGGAGCTGCAACGTTCTCGCAAGACACTACAGAAGTTCTAAAACAGTTTTTTAAAATCTAAATGCTAAAATTTTTTATCTGAAATCATACCTTAATTATAGCAAGGGTACTTAAGTATTATCCCGCCGGTCTGCCAAGATGAGCAATTTTTCGCCTAGATAAATGCCGGACACATGAAATTAATGGTGGTTCCAAATACGATTGGCAGCAGTTTGCTGGTACATTTTCCTAAAAAAAATTTAGCGGGAATGGCCGATTGGATAATACGTAAGCACCCTGGTAAGTTTAAAAGAAATTGTTTGAATTCTGAAACTAATTTTTTAAAATCTAAACACTAGAATTTTCTTCCAGCTGCTGTCATATACCTTAGTTAAATCATAGTACCTGAGTTCAAAATGGCGGCTTTCACAAGGGTTCCCATATATTCACAGAAAATTGCCAAGGTTGCATCTATGCATTTATCACCTATTTGGCGGAATGAGGATCCTAAAGTAGGAATCAACCATAAGCGTAAAGTTTTCAAAATTATTGGGGGGCTGGGCCCCACAACCACATATATTCACGTCAGTTGCGTAGGCAAGGGGGGGTGTTTGGGGGGTCATAACCCCCATGAGGAATTTTCTGCCATACGAAATGTATATTCTTCACTACCTTATCATACACCCGTATTAGGGTGCATCAAAATCCCCATATTTTTAAAAACTTTATGAAAATTGTCTGTCCCTATGTTATTTTTGTTCGAAATGCAACAAAAACAATATATATAAAGTTTAGTGAAATTTTAATAACATTTAGGGGGTCTACCGGCTCTAGGAATGTACAACAAAAACAGAAATTCTAAAAAACAAAGCATCATGACAAAAAATAAAAATTAAGTAAGCATTTTAAATAAATAATGCAAATCAGATTTTAAGATTGTTTTGATATATTAAATTTCTAATTTCTAGTAAATTTGTATAGGTACACTCAATTTAAAAGTTGTTCAAGTTTGGCTGTTTTTGTAGATTTTTTTGTTTTCGTCGATCTTTTTCTACAACTTGCAGAACATTTTGGTAGTGATCTTCATGTTTCGCAGATTCTATAAAATCAGTACTTAGCTTTCCCCCTCGTTCAGCACAGTCATTGACAACATTCAATGCTTGCAAATTTGTAAATGATGCAGTGTAGGATGCAGACGTTGACCATTCTGAAAGGTCTTTTATTAAAACGCTTGAGTCTAGTTCAAGCAGATAAAATAAAAACCAGGAGTCTGCTCCAACTAAATCAAAAAGCATTGTATTTTCAGTGAGTTTTTTTTTTTTGGAAATTTTTGTTTTCCGAAATCCATGCCATATCTACCAGTAGTGTTTCTCAAAAGCTTTGATTGCACTCTCAGATATAATGGGATGGACAACCTTATACGCCATAAGAGAATGAAGCATTTGTAAGTCATTCCTAGGAGCATGTATTGCAGTAACACAAGTTATCCACCAGGAGCTGTAAATGAGAGTAACAAAGTTGGCAAAGTCACACAGTTTAGGTACCTGCTGTTTAGATGTTATTGTGGCAGTAGGCAGTTGCTGTATTTGCTGTTCAAGAAGACAAATTTTAATTGTCTATAACAGTTTTACAATCCAACGTGCTTTGTGCAATGCTCCTGGTCGATTTAATTTAACTTCTTGTTCATTATTAGGAAAGTCTAAATATAATAGGCAAAGCCTTGTAAACTCCATATAATCATCTCTATATTTCCCAGAACTGATGGCATATTTTGCTGTTTGGATTGCATTGGTTCTAAGACCACTGGCTATTCTTTGAGCCTGTACATTCATTGATTTTGAGTCACATGGTTTCAATTCACCATTATCAAGATGATCAAAATTGTCCTGAAACCATTTAAACAAGGTTACATCTGGTGACTTTGAAGCTTCAGTCTTTTGATCATCAAAAATATGAGATAAAATGACTTCTCCAATGTGATGACGGCAAGCTGACCAAAGAAGTGCACGTCCCAGTTTCTTTTGTATACTGACGCAGGCAGCAGTAATATGACCCATGTTAGAAGAGGTTGTGTTAAATGTCATGTTCACGATTGTTTCTGTGCACTGCCATGAGATGAGCTGCTCATATATTACTGTGCAATGACTCCACCGCACTCACGATTTGTTCCTAGGGAATAGGAACCTTGCTGGCACACCAAGAATCTTTTGCTGGTGAACATCTCCCACGACAATGCTGAGGCGTTCTTCTTTTTTGTACTTATTGGACAAAGCTGTCGAAAGTTTTGTATGCCAATGCAAAGTTGTGTATTTAGGAAAAGACCACTGCTCCTTGCAAGCAGCTGAAATTTCCTTTGCAACTTGTCTTCTTGATCTATCTGCTGTTGAAGATGAAGCTGCAATTGTACTTGTATCTCCTCTTATTTCATTAATTAGTGCTTTTGTATAAGCTGCTTGTTGACCTGGACTCATATTTAAGCATATTGCTACTGAAACAAGATTGGGTTTTTTTCATAATATCATATGGTATAAATAACATTGCGCCTGTTCGTTTCTTTTGATGACGATTTCGAGCACTTCCTGAGGGTTCTTTACAATCAAAGTTTTCATCAGTAACATCATTTGTTTTACTTTGTTCATCAGATTCATCAATAGGACTAGGAATATAATTTAATATTAAGTTGGAACTAAGTTTTTTTTCGACTTTCCCTCTTCTCATTTGTAGTAGCTGTAGCCGTTGTTCCTTTCGTTTCACTTTTTCCCCCAAGACATTTATCATATGATCCCCTTGTTGCCAAACGGTCGCTTTGCATTGACTTAAGGAAAGCAAGATCCTCATTGTTTAAACTTTATTTGTTTTTCTAGATTCACAGGCCATAAAGGAAACGTTAAGGCTAATATCTCTTCCATCTGCTTTACCCTGTCTCTAGTATTAGCCCAGACAGCACATAAGCTTAAATACAGCTTGACATTTCTTTGAATTTGATGCATTAATGCAAGCTTGACAGTTCAACTCATTCTAAGCTGGGAGCAAGCTTGCAGGAGTCAAGTTGAATTGTCAAGCTTAAATACAGCTTGATTTAAGCTTGACAATTGATACTTGCGTGATTTTTCCTTTTTAAAGGAGCGTTGATGGCGCCATCTGTGAAAGAGAATGGACATTAATTGTCTAGCGTCCTCAAATTTGCTGAAAGTTTGTAAAAGATGTGTTTTATTTTATTACCAGTGCCATATATATTACCGGCAAGGCAAAAGGGGCAACTGCCCAGGGCCTACAGATTTTAGGGCCCAAAAATCTTACATCTTACACTTTTGTAGTTTTAAAATAAAATTACAAAGGATAAAAAAAAAATCAGAAGTTAAATAATTTTTTTAATTATAAAGTATGAACAATGAAAATAATTCAAATTTACATTTGTATAAATTAATTTAAACTTATTTTTAATTCTTCGAAATGCTCTATATCGATATAGCATACCAATATGTAGGAAAATAACTAACCACATTTGTAAAGAGAATTTTTAGCGTTAAAAAATAGCAAAATTTTTCAATTATTTGTTATTATAAGAAATATTTACAAAAATGACTAGAGTGTTTGTATTCCATACATGTTATGTTAGCAACTGTGATATAGCATTTTGAAGTAACGTTTAACTATCTATTTCTTTGATTTCAGATTACTTAACACAAAATTTGTGTTAAGTAAGTAAACCCATTCTATATTTCCAAATATGGAAATTCTTCAAAATAAAGTACAATTATACTACGAAATTGATTTCAAAATCAGTCGTTTGTCTCGATTTTGGCCAGCAGTATTGCTGTATTGCTCATGAGTGTTGCGAAAGTTTTAAAACGTGTGCTGCTCTTAAGTTTATATTATGTTTATTTCCCTATTAGTAGAGTCTCTAAATCAAACAAAACATTATTTTAATTTTGATGCATCCCATGGAAAATAAATTAAAAAAAAAAAAAAAATAACATATCGCCCACTTATCAATCTGGCCAGAAAACCGCTTAATAATTCACTTCAAACTTTAGTCATAACTCCATCGAAGCTTGGTAGCTGAATGGATAACGCGCTTGGCTACAAACCGAAAGGTCCCGGGTTCTATTCTAGCCACGGACACTAGATGGAAACAGATTAAATTAAATTGAAATTTCAGCGTAGAGGGGGAAAATGCGTGGCAAAGTAAAATATGTGGGGCGCGTTCGCCAGCGGGTGCCCCGTGTATTTAGAAATTTTTTTTTTTTGGAAAATTTTTTAAGCTTGAAATTAAGCTTGAAATGTCAAGCTTGATATGTCAAGCTTAATGCAAGCTGGGCAAGTGTAAACTAGAACACTTGATTCAAGCTTGCTGCAAGTTTGATGCAAGTTTGC
This sequence comes from Cheiracanthium punctorium, assembly GCA_038373885.1. Lineage (NCBI taxonomy): Eukaryota > Metazoa > Arthropoda > Arachnida > Araneae > Cheiracanthiidae > Cheiracanthium > Cheiracanthium punctorium. Next base: position 116,706 of record JAWZYV010011772.1, read on the forward strand.
TGTGCTGTCTGGGAGGTGCAGATCTTCAATTGAGGGGTATCTCTCTTAGTTTTGAATTATCATCAAGAAGTTTTATAATTTTTTCACAAGCTGTTCGTTCACTGATCATTGGGATATTGGCTTTTTCATAAAATAGCTTTACTTGCGAAAGGACTAGTTTCGAAGACTCCCATTTAGTTTTACTTTCATGGAGACCTTCTTCAATATATCATCATACACCTCAAAACTTGCAAATTAGTTGGAAATTTAGAGCCATTTATTTTTACATCATCACTAGATATTTTGCTACCAAGACTAAACATTTTTGATGACAATCTGGTTTCCATTGTGTAATCCAAACAAAAGATGCAACTTAAGTCACTGCAGTGTATCCAAATCAAAACCAAAATTAAAAATAAATAAACTACATTAATAGAAAAATCAGCTCAAACTTAAAGCCAGTTTCACACGCAAAACTGATTAAAAAAAAAAAAAAAAAAACACCTTACTGGAATTAAAATAAACAGGAAATGCACTTTGTTCTAAGCAATTGTAATCGCAGTCAGTCTTGTCACATGTTCAAAAAAACAAGAGTAGAAAGAAACAGGAAATACATTTCATTCTGAAGTGTTACTGTTGCCACATGGTACTTTATTAACTTCAATTATTTTTATGGTCCATATTTTATTTTAATCACTATTCCTAGATAATTGTAGAACAATTGATAAAGCAATTTATGATGAATTATAAAAGCAAATAATTATAAAAAATATTGAATTTAGTGATTTTATGAATCAAATCTGTAAATTCAATCTTGTTGTGGACCCCCTAAAATTGTTCCGAAAACAAAAAAGTTTGGTATGACAACTTTTTGCGGGTAATGGAACATTTTCAGACTGGGGACAAAGTGATTTGTTTCTAGAAGGGATTTTGATGCACCCTAACCCGTATACATCTATGTGAGTTGCAGAAGTCGTAACCCTCCCCCCCCCCCCCCCCATGAAAAATTTCTGGCTACGCCACGGATTCACGTACATATAACTTACTCATAGCTGCCATCTATTACGGAATTTAATTAACCACTTTTTCTACATGATTTTTCGGCTTAAAAAATAGCAAAATTTTTGTGCTGTGCGCGCGAGCTGGTTACTATATAGAAAAAAAATAATTAAAAAATATACTGTTTACAAAAAGTGGTTAATTATATTCCGCAGTAGTTGGCAGCTATGACTGAAGTGTAAATTATTGGAGGCGCTCGAGCTGTATGGGTCCATAGAATTCTACACCTATGTAAGGTAAATATCCATGTTAGTATCTTCCTACCATGTTATAAGTTAAAAAAAAGAAGGTAAGTAAAAAATCCAAAGGAGGGAAAAAAACATTTTCGATGAGATAGTACATTTTAGGCACATCTGAACTTTTCTTCATTTCATACTTTACATTGCATAATCTGATTTTAATTAACCAGAGCCTGGCGAGGGCAGCTTATAGTAACATTGTGTGTTACGTGGCGTCACAATGAATACTAAATCATGATTGAAATCAAAAGAAGAAAATTTTTAAAAGTAAGGGTTTTTTTTTTTTTTAAACGTTTGTAAATGACGTGAAATATTTTTTTTTTATGTTAGTATAAATTAGTTTTCTGTAGTGGTAAATTATTGGGTGGGCTCAGCCCCTATTCACAATTTATTGGGGGGGCTCGAGTCCCACGGGCCCATATAACTCTACGCCTATAGAATCAACCCAGCATAACTTTTATTTATTTATTTTTCGGTTGCCAATAAATTTATGTTTAATAATTAAGTGTCTTCAAATTCCTTAACTGATGCATTTATCGCTAATTTGTTCCTGTTCGTTTTTATGTTCCTTTTGGAGTTGAAACTTGTGTCAGTGTAGCTCGCAGATGTGCGGTGATTTTTTAGGTGTGACGAGAGTAGGGGTCTTATAGTAAAAATCAACATATGAAGCAAATAAAATTAAAAGGATAGAACGAGCTGTTGCACAAGCCTGTTAAAATTCAGCATCGATGTGCTCTTTCTAAAAATACTAGAATAAAACTTATCTTTATACATACGCAGCCTCAATCAGATTATTTGATACTCTTTTACCATGCACATACTCTTGACGACCAAGAGTAACCCAAATAAAACCTGTCTTTATACATGTGAATGGAATTCCATAAGACGCTTTTTGACACTGGATTATCTTGTATTTATTACTTATCATTTTGAGTAAGGTATGCAGTAAATAAACCATGTCTTTGGATGAGTCATATAATGTGCATAAGATAGAAGGTGATGGAAATTGTTTAGTTAGGGAACTTTCGATATTCATTTATGGAAACAAAGAGAATCACTTCCTAATATGAGAAAAAATTGTTCGGTATGTAGTTTATAATTGGAGCTCACACAGTTAATTTATTATTATAGTTCTTACAGCATTACGATTTCTGATGATCAAAATTATAAACAGATAATGCCAACAAATGGTCCAAATTATGTAGAATTAAATGCAGCAATGAGAATTTTTAATGTTTTTATAACAGTTTTTAGCTCTCATAATGATGATGCTACAAAATTGGGTATATATACTAGAAGGAAAATATTAGTAAATTTATTGTACATGGGCAATGGATATTCAGGCCACTATAGCCTTTTTGTCAAGAAAGGTACTAAACAAAAACTGGAAGAAATAAATAAAAGGTATAAAGCAAGTAAAAAGAAAAGGACAGAGCAAAAGCTGTTACACCAGGCAGTTAAAATTCAGTTTCGATCTGCAGTTTCTGAAAATATTTTAAATTTTCCTCTGTCTGATTTTGAAGAGAATGAAAAGAATAGGGTAGAGCAGTTGCAGAAGCCATTTAAATTCAGTACCGGTGTGCTTTTTCTGAAAATATTTCAAATTTAACTTAGTCTCATTTGGGTGGTTTAGACAATAAATGTGATTATTGTAATGCTTTATATGTTTTGTGTGGGAAGAATTCCTCGGGTTTTTTTGGTATGTGTTGCTGTAATAAAAAAATCAAATTATCTGAAATTTCTATCATTAATAAATAAAGCATTTATTCACTGGAAGAAATGACTTATCAAGACATTTTAGGCAAAATATTCGACAGTATAATAATGCATGATCATTTGTATCAGTTGGTGCCAATATACTTCCTCCAGGTTATGGTCCGTAGTGTTTCAAAATTCAAGGTACTGTACACCAAAGAATTTCACCCATCTATCTGGAAAAGTCATGCAATGGTTCTTATGTCCAGCTGTATATTTTAGATTTTTCAAAAGCCAATGCAATTAGATTAGAAAAGGCTGCAAACTGTTCCTTGAGACCTGACATTCTTGACACGTTAACTCACATTTTAATTAATTGCAATCCTTATGCAAAATCTTACAAAATGATGCATAAAAAAGTATCTGAGGAATGGGAGTTATCTATAAAACAGAAGAGTGCCAGTTAATTTTGTTACACGTTTTTATAATGAACCTCTGTCAGATCATTGCTGCTACAATGAACCAACATGTTCAGAAGTTGCAGCGGTATTTGAACTCCATGATAGCGCTCCACCATCTCATAGGTCTATAAACGTTTATGTTAGAGATAGAGGGTTGCAAAAAATAGATTTTGACAGTATGCACTGCGATTCAATGTCATACGTATTAATTTGCCTTGTCGAGAATCAGGTTGGCATATTTCAATGCCAGGTGAAGGAGAGCAGAAAACTAAGATTCGCGAAAATATCTCAATGTGAGAGTATGTATCATATAGACTTATAGTTCAAGGATGTCCTCCAATAGGAAATTTCAATCCACTTATTAATGCTGGAAAATTAACTCAGCAATTGATTGTTGACAGTTATTGTCGCATTGAAGGTGATAGATTAAAATTTATCCATACACAATAAGCAAAATTGCGAGCATATACTACATAGCATTATGCTGGTCTTGCACGCATACACTTATGCTGGTCATGCACGTGCCGAGCAAAAAAACGCAAAGCCTGAACAAATTGTTATTTTGCCTTCTTCCTTTAGTGGTAGCCCTCGAAACATGATTCAAAACTATCGTTATGCTATGCCAATGGTAAGGAAATTCTGTAAGCAAGATATTTTCTTAACATTTACATGCCACCCTTTATGGTCGGAAATAACTAATTGTGTGCATTCCTATGAAACTGCAAATAATAGACTCTAATGTTACCTTTCGTGTTTTTCATACAAAAATTAAGGAGCTTTTACATTTCATTAATCATGCACAAATATTTAGTAAAGTACAAACATATTTGTATGCAGTTGAATTCAAAAAAGAGGCTTGCTTCATGTTCATCTATTACTGTCCATTCAAGATAATTGTAAATTTAGAGAAATATTAGACATAGATAAAGTTGTTTCTGCAGAAATTCCAGAGCTACGATTTTATATAATCCCAGACAGCACATCAAACTTGCAGCAACCTCGATTTATCAAGTCAATAAGCTTGAAAATTTTAAGCGTGTAAGCTTAATGCAAGCTTGAATCAAGAGTTCTAGTTTACACTTGCCCAGCTTGCATTAAGCTTGACATTTCAAGCTTGAATCAAGCTTGACATAGCAAACTTAATTTCAAGCTTAAAAAATTTTCCTAAATACAGGGGGTGCCGGTCGGCGAACTCGCCCCACATATTTTACTTTGCCATGCATTTTCCCCCTCTACGTTGAAATTTCAATTTAATTTAATCTGTTTTCATCAAGTGTTTGTAGCTAAAATAGAACCTGGGACCTTTCGGTTGGGTAACAAGCGCGCTATCCGTTCAGCTACCAAGCTTCGCACAGCTATGACTAAAGTTTGAAGTGACTAACACGTCGTTTTCTGGCCAGATTGATAAGTGGGCGATATGTTATTTGTTTTGTTTTTTTCCATGGGATGCATCAAAATTAAAATAATGTTATGTGTGATTTAGAGACTCTACTAATAGGGAAATAAACATAATATAAACTTAAGAGCAGCACATGTTTTAAAACTTTCAGTACCGCAACACTCATGAGCAATACTGCTGGCCAAAATTGAGACAAACTACTGATTTTGAAATCAATTTCGTAGTATAATTGTATTTTATTTTGAAGAATTTCCATATTTGGAAATATAGAATCTTTTTTTTTTTTTAATTCTATGGTGAACCCACCCATAAAGTGAAGAATATTAACTAACTAAATTGTGTTAATTATATTAAAATTTATTTTTAGGGCTAATTAATTAGTTAATGGAATTGCTAATGTTAATTAGATGTAAATAAAACTAAAACTCCCCTTGTGTTACACTTCACAGGGGCTTATCCCATTCATTCCTTCCCCTTGCGTGTTCTAATGTCCAGGTTTTGTGCGTAATAAACAGAGCCCGATCAAGACAACTTTGGGCCCTGGGCAGAAGAAAAAAATTGGCCCCTTGCAGTAACCCCCCCCCCCCCTCAAAAAAAAAAAAAAAGATTATGATCGGTTCATACTGAAAGTTTTTTAAATATCTCACCCATTCTTAACACAAATTTTGTGTTAAGAATGGGTTTACTTACTTAACACAAATTTTGTGTTAAGTAATCTGAAATCAAAGAAACAGATAGTTAAACGTTACTTCAAAATGCTATATCACAGTTGCTAACATGTATGGAATACAAACACTTCACTCATTTTTGTAAATATTTCTTAAAATAACAAATAATTGAAAAATTTTGCTATTTTTTAACGCTAAAAATTCTCTTCACAAATGTGGTTAGTTATTTTCCTACATATTGGTATGCTATATCTATATAAAGCATTTCGAAGAATTAAAAATAAGTTTAAATTAATTTATACAAATGTAAATTTGAATTATTTTCATTGTTCATACTTTATAATTAAAAAGATTATTTAACTTCTGAATTTTTTTTTTTTTAATCCTTTGTAATTTTATTTTAAAACTACAAAGTGTAAGATGTAAGATTTTTGAGCCCTAAAATCTGTAGGCCCTGGGCAGTTGCCCCGTTTGCCCTGGCGGTAATATGGCACTGGTAATAAAATAAAACACATCTTTTACGAACTTTCAGCAAATTTGAGGAACGCTAGACAATTAATGTCCATTCTCTTTCACAGATGGCACCATCAGCACACTTTCGAAAGCTAAAATCAAGCTAAAGTCAAGCTTGTATTAATACGTCAAATTCAAGGAAATGTCAAGCTTGATTTAAGCTTATGTGCTGTCTGGGATTTAACTAAATGTCATATGGTGCTTGGTCCTTGTGGTAGTCTTAATCTAAACTCGATTTGCATAAATGATGATGGCAAATGTAAAAAAGATTTTCTAAAAAAATTTGCATGTGAAACAAAAGAAAATGTTAATGGTTATCCACTTTACAGAAGAAGAGATAATGGAAGAACTATTACCAAATATATTAAAGGAAGTAATATCGAAATTGACAACCATTACATAGTTCCTTATAATCCTTTTTTGTTACTTTATTTTCAAGCACACATAAATGTAGAAATTTGTGCAAGTGTTCATAGTATAAAGTACACCCATAAATACATTTACAAAGGCCATGATTGTGCTAATGTGCAGGTAACTACAGAAGGTAATGTACTTAATCATGATGAAACACTGCTTTTCTAAACACCCGATATGTCAGTTCATTTGCAGCAGCTTATAGAATTTTTTCCCATCCAGTGCATGACAATCTCGTACAGTCATCCGCTGGTCTATTCACTTACCAGAGAAACAGAAAGTTAATTTTCATGAAAATAATGCCCCTAAAGCTTTACTTGGAACACAACTGAGAAACGCACAACTCATTGCATGGTTCATTTTAAATAAGAATTCAACAACAAAAAGTCCCCACATTTATCTTTAAACACCTCTTTACTACATTTGGGATAAAGAAAAGTGTGTTTGGGCAAAATATGTTAAATTTTGTAATCATGTTTTGTGGATTTAAGGACTGTTAACGATGTTACTTTTCTTACTTTTAAAGACGCTGCAATGCAAAGTGGATTAATTCAAGATGATACTGAATAGCTTTGTTGTTTGCGTGAAGCATCAGATTTTCAAATGCCATTTCAGTTATTTTCTTTTATTGCTATTTTTGAACAGTCATCAAATGCCACACTATTATGGGATACTAACGTAAATAAAAAACTTTGTAAAAAACACACATAAGATCTTATAAGTAAGAGGATACGCACGTTTCAACCAAAAATTGTTTTGGCCTTTGTTGCAAGCAACACAGGGAACTGAAAAGAGGAAAAACAAGCAAGATGTTGCCACAAGGGGCAAAGAAAAATCGAACAAAACCACGGAGAGGGGAGAAAAAAATATAAATTAAAAAAAAAAAAAAAAAAAAGGGAAAGGAAAGAAGCACAAAAATACAGAAATAAAAAAGAAATAAATAAATAATAAAAAAGGAACACACGAATACAAACACACACACACAAAAAGAGAAAACAGAACAAAACAAAACAAAACAAACAGAACACATTTTTTTTTTTTTATAATTAAAAACCACGATTCTGTGACAGTCACAATGTATCGTGGTTTTTAATTATTAAAAACAAAAAAAAATAAAAAAATAAAAAAAAAAACCGTAAAGGAAGACAGTAACACACGTACACACACAATAAATAAATAAATAAATAAAAAAGGGGGGGGAGTAGACGAAGAAAGTGAAAAGAAACTTACAACAGCAGCTTCCAAGCAGAATGAACGAAAGGAACGGAAGAACCATCGTTCACAAGACGTTCTAAGTGCTGGGTAATGGAAAAACCTTCCAAAAAATCCAGATGGGACAAAGACTGAGGAGTGCACAAAATCTTAGCCTTAGAAAACTGAAAACGATGATTGGAATTCCAACAATGCGAGGCAATAGAAGATTTGGAAAGTTCGTGCTTAGAAACATATCTCTCATGCTCTTTGAGCCTAAATTTGAGAGCTCTTCTGGTCTGACCAATATAGCCCAAATCACAAGATCCACAAGGAATATAATAAACACCCCAACGGTTCTCAGTAGGAATAGGATCTTTAAGGGAAGAAAATTTAAGTTTATTAACAGGTTTGAAAATGACTTTGAAACCGAAATTTTTGAGAAGTTTAGAAATTTTGTAGCATAAAGGTGAAAAGAAAGGTAGTACAATTAAATCGTTGTGAAAATTAATAGTATTAGTAGAAGTATTAGTCTTATTAAATTTAGAAACAGCTTTATCAATAATAGAGGGGCTAAAACCACGAGAAACAGCTAGGGATTTTAAGTAACTAATTTCATTATTAAGAGATGAAGAATCAGAGCAAATTTTGATAGCACGAAACACGTAAGTGTAAAAAGCAGAAAGTTTTTGCTGGTAAGGATGATTAGATAGGGCATGAGGAGGTAAAGATATAGAAAAGGGTTTGCGGAAAACAGAAGTAGAGAAACCGTCAGGATTCCTAGAAACAAGAACATCCAAAAAAGGTAAAGAATTGTTGCACTCCTCTTCTAGAGTAAATTGGATACACGGATCAACAGAATTAACAATCAAAAGTAAATTAGAAATATCACAATTGGAATCCACTAGAACGAAAGTATCGTCAACATATCTGAACCAGCACGGAAAATTAAAGACCTTGAAGAGCTTCTCTTCAAAATAATGCATATAAATATCACATAAGAGAGGAGAGAGAGAATTACCCATAGCAAGACCCTCGATTTGTTTATAGAAAGAGCCATTAAAAATGAAAGCAGTTTGTTTAATACAAACGCTTACTAAAGCTATAAACTCCTTAATCTCAATTGAAGAATAATGAAACTCGCGTAAACGCTTTTCCAAACAGTCAATCGCACCTTGGATAGGAACATTAGTAAATAAAGATTTAACATCAAGAGAAAGCATTTTACAATTAGTAGGAGAAAGAAATTTGTTAACGAAATCATAAGGGATTTTAACAGTGTGGGTATTACTAGCAGTCAAAGGAGAGAGAGTATGCGAGAGGAAACGTGCAAGGTTATAAGAAGCAGTACCAATGTTAGAAACAATCGGGCGAAAGGCAAGAGAAGGTTTGTGAATTTTAGGAAGGGCATAAAAAGGAGCACAGTTAGCAATAGAAGGAATAACATAACGTTTAGTTTGAGCATTTAAGATTACAGAGGACTTCACAGTGTGTTTAATTTCAGAAAGGTGACTGTTAGTAGGATCAGAATTTAATTTAGTGTATGCTATGGGTAATTCTCTCTCTCCTCTCTTATGTGATATTTATATGCATTATTTTGAAGAGAAGCTCTTCAAGGTCTTTAGTTTTCCGTGCTGGGTCAGAATTTGCTCTGATTCTTCATCTCTTAATAATGAAATTAGTTACTTAAAATCCCTAGCTGTTTCTCGTGGTTTTAGCCCCTCTATTATTGATAAAGCTGTTTCTAAATTTAATAAGACTAATACTTCTACTAATACTATTAATTTTCACAACGAATTAATTAACTTTCTTTTCACCTTTATGCTACAAAATTTCTAAACTTCTCAAAAATTTCGGTTTCAAAGTCATTTTTAAACCTGTTAATAAACTTAAGTTTTCTTCCCTTAAAGATCCTATTCCTACTGAGAACCGTTGAGGTGTTTATTATATTCCTTGTGGATCTTGCGATTTGGGCTATATTGGTCAGACCAGAAGAGCTCTCAAATTTAGGCTCAAAGTGCATGAGAGATATGTTTCTAAGCACGAATTTTCCGAATCTTCTATTGCCTCGCATTGTTGGAATTCCAATCATCGTTTTCAGTTTTCTAAAGCTAAGATTTTGTGCACTCCTCAGTCTTTGTCCTATCTGGATTTTTTGGAAGGTTTTTCCATTACCCAGCACTTAGAACGTCTTGTGAACGATGGTTCTTCCGTTCCTTTCGTTCATTCTGCTTGGAAGCTGCTGTTGTAAGTTTCTTTTCACTTTCTTCGTCTACTCCCCCCCCTTTTTTTTATTTATTTAATTGTGTGTGTACGTGTGTTACTGTCTTCCTTTACGTTTTTATATATATATATATATATATATATTATATAGTATTTAATGGAAAAAAAAAAAAAGATTTTTATATATTTTGGGCTGTCCTGTTCGTGGTTTTTAATTATAATAAAAAAAAAAAAAAATGTGTTCTGTTTGTTTTGTTTTGTTTTGTTCTGTTTTCTCTTTTTGTGTGTGTGTGTTTGTATTCGTGTGTTCCTTTTTTATTATTTATTTATTTATTTCTGTATTTTTGTGCTTCTTTCCTTTTCCTTTTTTTTTTTTTTTTTAATTTATATTTTTTTCTCCCCTCTCCGTGGTTTTGTTCGATTTTTCTTTGCCCCTTGTGGCAACATCTTGCTTGTTTTTCCTCTTTTCAGTTCCCTGTGTTGCTTGCAACAAAGGGCTTGGACTGACGAAGGCCAAAACAATTTTTGGTTGAAACGTGCGTATCCTCTTACCTATAACATCTTATGTGTGTTTTTTACAAAGTTTTTTATTTACGTTATTGTTTAACACCAGTATTTTGATTGTTTTTTCCCTATTATGGGATACTTTTAAAGATTCTCTTAGTGAAGATTATTTGCAGCTTGCACGACCAAAATAAGGCATATCATTTCAGAGAGAGTCTCAGAGATATTAAAGAAACACTTAAATTGAACGGGTTTTCTCTTTCAACATTTAACTTGCCAATTTTAAATCCTTTACTAGTAACTGATCACATTATTAATTTTTATAAAAAATCCCAATCTTGATTATAATTTAATGATTCAGCAAGCTAATAATGAACAACTTTTGATCATTAATGAAATAAATGAAGTAATCCAAAACAATAGTACAAATAAAATCAATGCATATTTCATAGATGGGCATGGTGGGACTGGAAAGGCATTCATATACCAGTGCCTTAATGTTATGATTTAGGCTTAGAAGTAATCGTTGTGGCTTGGACTGGCATTGCTGCATTGCTCTTACCAAATGGTTACACAGTGCATAGTAAGTTTAAATTACCTTTGATTTTGCATGAAACTTTATCATCTATAAAAGTTAATAGCCAAGCTGCTGATGACATAAAGTCAGCAAGACTGATACTTTGAGATGAAGCACCTATAGCAAATATTCAAGCATTAATGACTGTTAATAGACTTCTTAAAGATATAATGTCCAATGATGTTATTTTTGGTGTTAAAGTTATCATTCTTGGGAGAGATTTTAGACAGGTATTACCAATAGTTTGTAAGGATGGGGCGAGCAGGAGGACCACCAGAATACTCCCTTATCACACCATCAATACTTCAAAAATGATTCTGACTCCATTTGAACAATTAAAAACGTAATTTATTAATATAACAATTTAAAATACATTAACATTAAACTTAACAAAACATGTTAGTTACAAAATAAAAAGGTCTTGGCTTTAACAAAAACTGCCGAAGCAGATCTCTATTCTTGCCGCATGGCTGCACTGAGTAGGATTTTATACCACAGCAATCCATGGGGACGAAACTTTGCATGCTGGACCAGGCGCCTGTTAGGAAAAATGGCTAAAAGTTTACCATACAGCTGTGCTGCCGGCATGCAGCGACAGTCGGGAAGATGACGTCACTAAAGGCAGTAGGCAAACATCAGACTTTTACGTGAGAAGACAAGTCGAATCGCTAGCCAATCACCAGCCAAAATTATGATCTTGACTGTAAGGCTCCAGGCACTACAAGTTCTACATGCCTCACGATAACGAATTACTCAAAACTGCATTAAGTTTTCACAACTTTGGCCATTTTTTAGGTTTTTCGGTTATTTAAAAACATGAGAGCCAGCTCAGATGAATTACTTTTCAAATTTCCTGCTTAAAATTGGTGATGGAGACTATCCTGCTGTTAATGTTGAACCATCTGAGGGCTCTTCAGTCATTGATTTACCATTGGGGATTATTGCAAAGGAAGATATTGTATCTGAAATTTTTGGCAAACAGTTTGCTTCTCCAGATAAAGTTTTCAGTTTTTCTAAGTTTGTTATTCTTGCCCTCCAATATGAACATTGTAACGAAATAAATTCTAAAGTTCTAGAACTCATGCCTGGCACACAGAGGACATACATTAGCACTAATAAACTTATAACAGAAGATAAAAACCACATTCTAGAATTTCTTTCAGAGTTCCTAAATAGTATACAGGGATGTTAATTCTGCGCCGATTGCGCCCAGCTGCGCCGAAACACAAATTCTTGCGCCGAACTGCGCTTTTAGCCGATTTTTGCGCCGGTCTGCGCCGAATACGTCATTTTGACTCTTTCAGGGTGCGCCGAAACACAAATATTGCGCCGAACTGCGCTTTTAGCCGATTTTTGCGCTGGTCTTCGCCGAATACGTCATTTTGACTCTTTGTTAAATTTTTGCCACGCTCATTTATCTTTTAAAGCGTGTATGGAAAGCTAGTTAGCAGTAAAGCAAGATTCAAACTGCGTACGAAAGCTGCATTCCGAAGCCATTCTACCCGCCCCGGATCGGACCAGTCGGGATTTGTTAGTCACCTCAATCAGGGCCGGCCAGATAGGCAAACAAGTAATCATCGCAAAGGGCACCGTTTTTTGTTTATGAAGGGGCACGATTTCCAACTTAAAATCATAAAAGCAATTTTGAAAAAAGTAAAAGGGACGTCTTTTTCTACGTTTGCAGGGTGGAGTGGGTGTCATGTACCGCAGGGCCGCCCCTGATCTAAACCAGACCGGTCCGTAAAGAAAACAGTATATTACGGTGACGTCCCAGCCCCTAAAAAATCACGGTTTATGACCCGGCCCGTAGCAAGAATGAAAATTGGAAGCATGACCAGTTTAGAAATCAGAATCTAGGCTGTCTGAATTAATAGAATATTTCATTTCAAAATAATCCGGAAATCCGCTGCCAGTGGTGTAGTCGCGGGGGGTAGAGATCTGTGCGGGCCCAGGCTTTTGCAGCACGATTCATTCAAGGCACGGGCTGACCTCAGCATTTTCTAGAATGGACCGGAACAAGCGTATACTCTTAAAGACGGTCCTCTGCGCTTGCAAAATCGAGTCTTTCCGGAAATTTTTGCTCTCCTAAAATTTGGACAAGACCAAACGATTGGCTTGTGATTCCTCCCCCCCCCCCCCCCCCCCCCCCTCCTTAAATCATGATTAATATACGAGCTGGACCGGGTCTGAATTTTTTATTTTGATTAAATGCCGGGCCGGGCTAGACATTTTCGGCCCGTGAAGATCATGAGCGGGGAGATGCCGTCTCACTACTTTTTCATTCGAGCTTATGTCAGCAAAAGTAAGCGTTCTTCACTTTTTATCATGGACGCATGATTTTTGAGTCTTCAGTTGCGAGTGTTCCTAAACCTTTTTTCTTAAAACTACACCACTGTTTTTCTTTTGTGTGTGTGCAGGCTCTACGAGAGGGGGCAGACGGGGCGACGCCCCTGGGCCCGTGTTCAGCCAAAGTGCGTCCGCAAATTTTTCAGAATGTGTTACGAATTTCATTTATAGATCCGTAATTAAAATCTTTATTTTAAAATAGACTAAATTTTGAATACATAATTCTAGAATGATATAAACGCTAGAAATGTTAATTCTACCATTTAACTATTAGTATTTTTACAACCTTCGAACATGCATTAAAAGTACCATTGCATATAAGAAATACTTCCCTCCCACTCTCTTTCCATTCAGCATTTATATGAAAACCATTAAAAAGAGCACTTTCACACACACAAAAAAAAAAATTCCTTCCGTCCATGTAAATCCATGTATTGCTTTTACCAAGTTGCTGATAGCATAGCCTGTATACACCCTTTTTTTTTTTCCAGAGCTTTCCTAAAGTGCTTTCAAATAGTGTTTTGCTTTTAGCAAATGGTGTTTGCTTGCAAACTTTGCTTTTCTTGTATGCATTTATTGTGTTCCTAAATCTTCAATTTTATGCTCAAATCATGTTAATTCTGATCTCGAATCTTAGTTTTCCTCTCGGAAACTATTTTTTCGTGCTCCCGAATGGAATTTTTCTGCTCCCAAATAGAATTTTTCTGCTCCCAAATGGAATTTTTCTGCTCCCGAGGTGCTCCCAAATGGAATTTTTCGGCTCCCAAATAGAATTTTTCTGCTCCCAAATGGAATTTTTCTGCTCCCAAGGTGCTCCCAAATGAAATTTTTTCTGCTCCCGGGGTGCTCCCAAATCGAGTGTTGGAGTTAACATCCCTGAGTATAGAATAAAGTGGTTTGCCTCCGCATACTCTCACACTAAAAATGGGTGCAATTGTGATGCTGTTAAGAAACTTAAATGTTACATAGTGACTTTTAAATGGAACTAGATTAGTTGTAAAGATTATGCATGACCATTGTTTAGATTTAGAAATTATTAGTGGTGAAAGAGTAGGACAAAGAGTTTTGATTACAGTGAAACCCCGATCTATCGTTCCCGCATTCATCGTTTTCCTGCATTGATCGCTTTATTTCTATGGTCCCTGCACAAATTGTATTTGAACAACGTTAAAGAAACCCGCATGTATCGTTCGTCAAAAAGTGACTTTCCCGCGTTCATCGTTGTAAAATTTTTCTCCTGACCAAAATGAAAATGAACGTTAAGGGGATCCATATGTCATACAAACTGTAATTACTTCCTGGTATTATTTCTTGGTTTATTGATGATCAGATGAGCAGTGGTTGCGCATTGAAGATGTGTATAGTGTGAAATTTAATGATTATATTTCCATTAATCAAGATGGTGAGGCATACAGTATCCTAAACATGGAAGAAAACGTGTGATGATGCAAAAAATGAAAATAATTGTGCAGCAGCGGATAATGTTTTTTCCCCATAAGGCTAAGCCTGCACTAGCGGGAAGTTTGTCTGAAGCAATAACGCTATTTAAAACTGTATGAACTTTTATGCAAACATAAAATCACATAAGAGGACCAGAAAAATATTGTAAATCTTGAAAATTTACTGTTTAATTTTCGAAATTTACAAATAATGAAAAACCCCATATAAAATTACGTGTTTTTTAAAGTAAGTATCACTTACTTTTCATCTTCGATTTATTCGTTTCACAAGTTTGTAACAAATTAGTATTAGTTGGTATACAGTCATTGTGCATATGAATAAAGATTGCTTTCTTCGTATTTTGACTAAAACCCGCATTCGTCGTTTTCCCGCATTCATCGTATTTTCCTAAGCGCCCCATGAAAAATGATGAATTGAGGTTCTACTGTAATAGAATTGGCCTGTCACCGTCAGGCACAACACTTCCTTTTTCATTTAAAAGATGCCGATTTCCAATATGCGTGGCTTTTTGCATGACAACTAACAAAGCTTAAGGACAAACCTTAGATCCTGTTGGTATTTATCTACCTCAACCTGTTTTCAGCGATGTCCCGGGTGCTATCCTTCGAGAATTTAAGGGTTCAGATAAAACCAAAGGGCAACAGAACTCTTAATGTAGCATACAGAGAGGTTCTACCATAAGTTCTTTAACTATTTAATTTTATGAGCCTACTGCATTTATGTTTCGTACGATAGTCCTGAAGAATGTCATAAGTAACCACAGACCAATTATCACTGCTCTTAGAGAGCAACTGGAACCTAAAGAACAAACATAACGATCATGGAACTTTTGAAAGGCAAACTGGGCAAGTTTTACTCTCATCCTGAATTAGCTGTGCAAAAATATAACACCACACAATGGATCTTGATAGCAAACTGCAAAGTTTGAATCAAAACATTATTAATGCAGCTTAGAATAATATCGCGAGGTTAAGAGGAAAAAACATTGGATTCCCTACTGAAAAAATGCTCTGATTAATTCCTTAATTACTGAGAGAGATAATTTGAACAAGCTACTAAAGAACCATAATACTGCAGAAAACCAGAAGAAACTCTTTGAGGTAACTGGAAAATTTGAAGAAGAAAAAAAAAAAAAAAAAAAAACTGACTCTAACGACAAAATTGTCCAGATTTCTGTAGTACACTACGCCCCAGGAAATGCAAATTGAACTTTTTGTTTACTTCCTGTCACATGTGATGTCACGTCCGCGTCACTCTTCAATTTTTTCAAGACCTTGTTAACATTGTTGATCGTTCCCATTTATTTTTGAAATTTAATGGTCAATAAAGTTGCTGTCGAATTCGACGAGTTCCAGCTAGTAATATTATTGAAGTACTGTATCTTAATTTCAAGTGAAATAAGTTTAGATGAAGTGCATCAAAAATATGAATAACTTAATGGACATATAAAGAACTCATGTGGTGTCCACATCAGATTTTTTTTTTTTTTTCAATCAACCATTGTTATACTGGAATTAAAAAATTAATGATGTAATTGAATATAACTTTTATTTAAAATGTTGAATAACAAATATAAATTTCCTTTGTTATCTTAGTTTAACATGCATGTATTATGCATTCACAGCTATTAACGTACAAATATCAAGCTCATAATTATTATGAAATTATAGTTCTAATGAAAAATGTAATTTTCATAAATTATGTATTCTATTTCAGAACTCTATTGTAGCTAATTCACAGTTGCTCTTAATTGGATATAATGCTATAGATGGCAAACCTTACATCATGACTAAGATAGATATTGAGGAAATATTGACTCCAAATATCATGGTGTATGAGGTAAATCTTTCTCAGTTTAATCATGGAAAATACATCGATAAATTGTTTTGTAGTTTTGTTTAGTTGAACAAAATTTGTTTTTATGAAGAATATTGCTCATATCTCCATTGTATTCCCTTTTGTGTGGGTGCGTGTGCAAAAAGAGAAGAATTTTCAAAGTTAATTATAAATCAACCAGCACATTGCAGGTCAATTTTTTTTTATGTATAAAATGATTTGCTTACTTTTATTCTCTATGCAGATATGTCCAAAGCAAAGTGTCTGTCGGGTCACGGAAGTCATTGAAAAGTTAAAAAATCATGAAAATCAAGGAAAGGTCACAAAATAAATATGTTGTACATGAAATTCACCAAAATTTTGCCTTTGTTTTTTCTTTTCCAGAAATTAATTGCATATTCTTTATATTTTCGTCTTTTCACTCATTTTTACTTTATTTCACTTTTTCATTACTAAAAATTTGTTTTATTTTCACAAACCATTATTTACAAATTAAAAATATTATAATCAAATTATTTAATATTTAATGGCTCCATTTCATATTTTTCAGTTTTTTAAAAAATAAAATTCAAAACTGTTCTGTTTCTGTGTACAAGAAAACTAAAGCAGCAATAATGTTCAGATCAATACGTATATGGGAAAGGTAAGAAAAAAGTCAAGAAATTATTCATCTTAAATTTGGTAGACAATCTGCTGAGTTTTTAAACAGAATATTGTTTCATTTTAGCACACAAAAGAAATAGCTTATCTACATACGCTAGTACTTTAGGCCATGCACATGGAGGGTGTTTCACTGATTGTTGCTCTCCTAGTTTCTCTTTTATTACTCTTGAGCCACGCCCACTAACTTTCGTTGATGTGCACGTGTGTTGTATCGTTTATTGCCATGTCATCGTGTATTATTTCAATGGCTTCTCATTTAAGACCATAGATTTTATTCTTGTAATTGGCTATTTTCTTTGCTTTATTAAAATCAGTGGTGAGCTGGGTGTATTGGGCTAGGGCTGTACATTAGGGTGGATCGAAAAAATGAAAATTTCGAATTTCAAAATCAGCTAGTTTGCAAATTGTGATAACTACAAGCCTATAAACAGGTTAAAATCTGAAGTCTGTGAGTTATTTTTTTTTTTTTTTTTTTTTTTTCCTCCCCAAACGGCTTGAAATTTTGTTATTTTTTGAGAAAAATTGAAAATTTTCACAAAATGAAGCATTTACTTTTTAAAAATATTTTTCATGAAACTTGTCTTCTTTTAGCACTACATTTGCTTTAAAAACCATAAAAAATTACTTATGTAGTCCTAATGTAGAATAGGAACTATTTGCAACTAAGTGAAATCCTGCTATTATTATAAATGTCAATGTTTATATGTATAGTTAACTTATTAAAAACACTACCATTTTCCTCCGGAGATATATTTCGGTCGCTGGCCCACGACCATCCTCAGTCCGACTTCTCCGCGGGAATGATGTGGCTTCCTGCCTCCTCTTCTCTCTTGCCGCTCTTTCTGCACATGATGTCATTCCAGGTTTCGTCTATTGTTGCATGGGCCGTATCGTTGATGCTGCCCTCTGTTGATATTATTTCCAAAGATTCGCGTAAGTAAGCGTAGGTATGGTTATTGAAATCGGCTATTTTTTGTATTCCTTGAAAATCTATTGTGATAGGAGTGTTTAGCGTGAGGCAGGATAAGGCTGTAGATTGTCTATTAAATTTAATGTCGTTAATGTGTTCAGTTTGGCAATCTTTAATTTTTCTTTTAGTTACTCCAATGTAGCAGCCGGCTATTTTGTTTTTGTTATTTTTTATGTTAATTTTATAAATACCTGCGGTGTCAGTGGATTTGATTTGGTCTTTTTCTAATCTGATACGTTGAAAAACGTTTTGATTTGGTTTTATTGGGATCCTGATATTTTTCTTTAGAGCGGAGTGGGATATTTTATTAGCAGCTCCCCTGCAAAAAGGTATAGCAGTAGTGAATTTTAGTTTTGGTTTTTTTCTATTGCTAATTGTATTGAGTTTCTTTTGTCTTTCTTTTACTAGTTCATTGAAAATATACTGCGGGTAATTTGCTTCCTGGCATTGTTTCATAATAACTTGTAGTTCTTCCTGCAAAAGAGTTTCCTTTGAGCAAATTGTTAACGCGTGATCAATGTAGGACCTAATTGCAGCTATTTTATAATTAAATGGAGTATTTGATTTGAAATTAACTATTAGGACTATTAATAAACTTAGAGGTTTTCGATATACGGTGGTTTGAAGTTTGAGATTTTTATTTTTCATTATTCTGACATCTAGGTAGTTTAGGGAATTATTAATTTCGGTTTCATAAGTAAATTTTATATATAGAGGTCTATATGAATCCCAGTAACCTTACACGAGCAGTAATTATTGGTTATGAGCTTGTGTAAATTGCCAAATAAGTCGCCATTGGTGACAAGCTATCCTATGTAATCTGTAGTTTTTATCAAAGATATGAAGTACTGTTTTCTTAAAACAAATCATTAAGTATACATATAGTTTAGTTGCCAAATTATGAAAAATCGCCATGGTTGGCAAATACGCAAGGTGTCCCATAGGTTTTACATAATTAAAAATACAGTTGAGACACATGTTCTGATTTTATTATGCTTTAGCTCCTAATTAATCTAACTTTTGAATGGCAGCATTGAATATCATTGTGTTTCTGAGGAATGCAAATAATTTCCAGCTATTGCACACGGAGTCTGCACTCCAGTTGCAGTATAGCTCAGGACCCATACAACACGGAAAGTATTTACCTTGTTATGGGAGGGGGCGGGTCTACTGTAGTGTGAAGTGTAAATTTTTTAACCAAGCAATGTGCAGCTTACTAACAATCTATCTGATCCAATTTTTGGGTTTTGTCTGTTGAAATTATGCCTTTTTTATGAATAAGCCTTATTAAGGGTCAAATGCCTCATACGAAATGAGAGCATAGCGAGTCTAGGGGGCCTTGGCTCCTAGTGTCTTTAAAAAAATGTATGATACTGAAGCATATTGGTTTTTTTCTTTTTAAAAAAATTTTCACACATTTGTGGGAAAAATTGTTAATTTGCTATGCCGATGGACAGTACACTACAATCAGACAAACAGTTTAACCCCTCAACAAGATTTTTTTTTCGTCCTCCCATTATTTGTTACAGAAAAAAAAAAAAAAAAAAAAAAAAAAAAAAAGATAGATCCACAGTGCTCGGGCCAAATTGCCCCTAATCTGTATAATAGAGAAAAGAAAATAAATAGTATAGATCAGAATTTACTTATTTATTTTCAACATAAAAATAATTAAATAAAAAATAAACATTAAATCAGAAAAAGAGGGAATGGAAAAGTAGTCAAACAAGCAAACCAAGATAAAGCTGACAGATGGCGCCTGCAGTTTCTGTGGAAAAAAATTAGTCATTCTACAGAGATTTTGAAGCCATAGTGCAACGATTTTTGATCACTTTTGATTACTTTTATGGCTTACTGGGTAGTTTCCTCTGCAGTTCCTGTCTCTCTAAGCACAAAATATTCAAGTTTTTGCAAATTTTCAAAATTTTCCAAAACCAAAAAAACAACCCTTGAATCCACCATGTTTACAAACCAAAGTCAATCCTCCAAAATTGCGGGGTTAGAATTTGCACTTGGAGTCAGGATCAAATGTAAGGGTAACCCTTGTATTTGGCATCGTGATTACCATTTTCTCATTAACCCTTGAAGTCTCGCTTTGCTAAATTAACTCCAGGATGTAAAGTTTGATGAATATGACCCTGAGTTGCGAACAAGATTGAAGCAAGAGACATTAGACATTTATGCATAATGATAAATGGACTGGAAAAATTGACTGATGCAGAATGTGCAGCTGCTATAGATATTTTTAAATCTACTGGCAATAGACATATATTGCTGTAATATTTATTTTGTTTGTTTTTCTACCAATTGTTCAGTGCTAAATACATAAAATATACAACCTTGATTATCTGTTTATACATATATAGTTTTTTTTTTTTTTTTAATAGGACTTTCTATAAAATATCTTAAAATGGAAATTTAATACAATTGTATGTTTTTCACAAATTCTCGAAAACAGGACCTTATTTTCACAAATTCACTGAAACAAGACCCTGTCCAGAAAAACCTGATTGAATGCTGATTTCAGATTCACTAAAAGCACTCAGTATGCAAAACATTTTTCACTTTAAAAAAAAAAAAAAAAGGATCCTGTCTGAAAAGTCTGGACAGGGTTTCCTGTTATTGTATTAAGTTTTTTAATTCTTTCTTTGTAGATTCTATTTATGATTCTTTTAGGATAATTTGTTATTTCACATTGATTTTTGGTTTCTTCCAAGAGGATTTGTTTGGAACAGATTTTGATAGCTCTATCGATATTGATATATGAACAAATGACAGCTGTTTTATATTTGTAGGGGTGTTGGAATTGAAATTGATAAGTTTATTATTATTTGTAGGTTTTCTGTAAATAGTGGTATTTATTTTATTTTCTTCATTTTTTACGATTTTTATATCTAGGTAATTAACTATATGATTATTTACTTTTTCAAAAGTGAATTGGATGTTTTTATCTATTTCATTTATTTTCTAAGTAAGTTTTCTAAATTTTTAATTTTAATGACAGCAAAAATGTCATCTGCATATGTCCACCCAACTTTTATGGTTTTGTTTAATTTTATGTATTCTTCGACTTTCTTCATCTAGAAAGAAAGAATTAAGACTTAATACACTAATCAGTGCACAAAAAATTAAATAATGCTTCACTAATGCAATATCTTACTGGTAGCCATGGGTGCCGTGAGGGGGGGGTGCACTTGCACCCCCCTGGAGTTTGAAAAAAGTATAATTAACCTGAAAATATAAGTAATTTGTTTTACCCTTAGGACAGTTTAAAAAAAAAAAAAAGAGCCTGAATGCGATTGATATTTTGAATGCTACATGTAACAGTTGCATTAAATTAGCTGTTTAGACCTGTGTTTATGGCTTAATATTTTCTACCATTGTACATAAATTTTAAAGTTTTTGAGAAGTCATGCACATTTTTATTTTGGGATAATGATGGCGCACACACATGAGCCCTCATAATGTATTGACCAACGTTTACGGTCGTAAAAGTGTTGAGTGCCTCACGTGCCTGCAATTAGGAAAAAATATTTTGAATTAGTCTCGATAATATTCGAAGTAGACGGGACCGGGCCTGTGTCGAACTATCGAAATCATGAAATCAATAACCAGATAAATGGAAATAAAGCAATTTTTGTGATTTGAGTGCATATTTAAATGAAAAATGTAGTAACACATCACATTACTGATTAGAGCAGGTTAATAATATCGGAAAATAATAGTCAGTTGTTTTGTATTGACTCGTTTCCGTACAGCAGTATTGTGCCATTGCCAAAGCAGCATGTCAACACTGCACAGAAATGTCTATGAGGACATCTATAGAAAAAATACACCCACTTTCTTTGGGAGAGGGATTTCTGATAGGGCTTCCGGGTGCATCGAGTATTTGAATTTCTGTACTGAAAAAAAAAAAAAAAAATCGTCTGTTTTATGTGTTGATCATTATTTGGGAGCTAAACAGATTTTTTTCACTAACTGAGATGTATGGGAAAACTAGTACAGGGTGTCTACCATCATGCAAAGGTCACGAAAGTCACAGAAAAGTCAAGAAATGGGAAAAAGGTCACGAAAGTCAAGGAAAGGTAAAGAAATGAAGCACTAGGTCACGATTTGCGACTCAACTACGTTTTTTCCATTTCATTCAAATTCTTAGTTTATAATTTTTTCTGCTAAGTTCAGCCAGAGAAATTATTTTATGTATCTTTTCTTAACTTCCTTAATTTGTATTTTGATTTCACGAGGGATTTCCTGGGAGAAAGGAAGTTGATTTGTTTATCCTCTTATCAATGGTGTGTGTGTGGAGGGGGGCATCTGCTGAGTGTCCACTCTTCTCCCTCCCGACCTGAGGCGAGGATTAAAACCTTTCGCTGTAGCTTCTTCTTTTTTTTTTTTTTTTTTTTTTTAAAGAAATATATATTAAGTGTGTTATGTAAATTTTATTATTTTATGCTATTTAAACTATGCAAACAGACAAACTTAAGTTTTTCACGTGTTTATTTCATAAGAAAACTTTAAAATACTGTTCGTTTGCTATTTATAAAATTCATTTAAAATGTCATTTACATCTTATTTAGCAGAAATCATCAAAAATGATGTCTGCCAAATAGTTGTATAGTGGACTGACAATAGTTCAATATGTCAACTGCGTGTTGTTTAACACCTTGGGAATTTCAAAAGTTGGCAAGTATGTATCTTCAAACCTTGAGAAAAGTATATCAGTTATCCACCTTCCCTCCTCAAAAAAAGGTTAAAATTGTTGGATTTAAGAGTAATTTTTTTTATCCCTTCATTCCCTGTTAAATTCAGTGTTTTGATTATTTTCCACATTTTCTTTTTTAAAAACAATAACTTGGATTCCAAATATAATTATCACTGATCCCCATGATTCATAGCTAATAACTTCAATTTCCCCAAAGTTTTATGATATATTATAGACTTCCATAAGTTCTGTGTTACCATAGATGTAAAAAGATTTGCAATGTACAAGCTACATTGCAAATCTTTTTACGGCGATCAATGGTAAATCTTCTTTTTTTTAAATAGCAATTGGTCCAAATTAACTGAAAGCAAACAGCTAATCAGTGAAAAAGTTGAAAAAAAAAATCGCTTTAAAAATGGGCAGGAAAAAGAAAAACTCGAAGAATTTTTTAATTCATTGTTAAAATCAATCTCAGTTGTATATTTTTCTACAAAATTTCCCCAGATGGCTAAAATTTCCTCCAATCGTAGATCGCCGGATAGAACATATTCTGCATCCCTGGCACGATGTATTTTTGATATTAGTTTCGTATTTGTTATGGCCAAGAAATCAAGCTTACTTTTTGTGGTAGACACCCTGTAGTATAATCGAGACTTTACTGTGAATATGATTAAATGCAATTATTTTAAAGTTTAACATTTCTTTTTAATACTATAGATTTAATTTTTCAGAGATTTAAACACAAAAATTATTAGATGAAAATTTATATTTTGAGTTTTTTAACATTGTGGTTTTTCAAATATAAAGTGAAGGATCACTGCGTCACTTTCAAAACTTGGTCTCTGTTTTAATACATGGATGTCCTTGCCAAGTGCACTTAAGGCAAACCTGCACATAGGGTATCTGTCATGGAAGGAGGGTGGGGGGGGGTGTTGCCTTGGGCAAAGGAGTTTTTAAGGGGTTCTAACACATATTCACGTTACGTGTAGAGAAAACCGGTCAAAACTCAAAACCGTTAGATTGACAGCCGCAAGGCAGGCCAGAACTATTGACCTTCACATTTCAGCCATCTACCATTTTCAGACTGGACATGGCGGAAACCCCCAAGCCAAAAATTGCTATATACATCAATGCTAGAGAAAATACATTTCACTTCAGTTTTTCTGGGAAAAATTCGTCTTTTTAAATATAAAAAAAGTTACCAAATTGCATATAATTTAAATAATTAATTATTAGTACACTTAAATTGAGGTATTATTAATTAGGCCAAATTAATAGTTTAAGACAAAATAACTATGACAATGTTTATTTTACATATTGATGCTACATTTTCCAGTCAAGATTCTTCTTCCTTCAAACGCCAAATAGTCTAATTTTTTATATGTATGTATACAGGATGTCCCTGAAGGTAGTTAAAATACACACTAAGAAGCATTTTTCTGCATTGCAACGTTTGATCAGAAATGAAAAATGTAGATAGTTTCAGTACGATAGGGCTCCAGATTATTTCGCAAATAATGTGCGTAATGACCCCATCGTCATCTTTGACCCCCAGATCGATTGGACAAGTTGAACTAGTCGCTTGGTCAGCACGTTCATTAGATTAATCAAGTATTGAATTTTGCTTTTGGGGACACCTCAACTCACTCGTTTACGAGACTCCAGTTGACAGATGAGGGCCTCATTGCAAAACTTTAGTAACTGCTGCAACTGTTCATGGAACACCTGACATCTTCGAAAGGGTATGCCAATCACTTGCTAGACATTACCAGCACACTTGAGCATTTACAGTAGAGCTCTTTCATTTCTTTTGCATTTGCTATATTTCCATCTGTACACTTTTTATTTCTATCCCCACACTGCTAATCTGCTAGACAAAAAATGCTTCTTTATAAGCATTTTATTCTTACAGTTTGGCCTATGAATCCCCAGAACACCCTGTATATGTATATATGTATCTTGGGTGCACCCCCTTGGAAATGATCCTGCCGGCGCCCTTGCTGGTAGCTGCCAGAAAAGGAATCCGCATCCCCATCAAACCAAATAAAATATTTTCAAAAAACCACTGAACAGATAAAGACAAAAAATAAACCTTGAAGAAACAGGAGGTATCTATAAAATTAATCTTAAGTATGAAGAAAAAAAAATAGATCTGGATATTACTCTGGAGTCACAAAAGGAAGAATTAAAGAAAGAAAGAGCATGTTAATGATTTACGTTTTGGAAAACCATGTACAGCCCTATCAAGACTAGCCCAATCCACCATCGATTTTGATAATGTAAAGAAAATAGTTAATTTCAAGAATAAAAATTATGGTCCTAAAGGAGAGGCTAATGAAATAATAAATTGCGTTACAGTGATAAAATATACAACACACATGCACATCAATGAAAGTTGGTGGGCTTGACTCAAGCATAATAACAGAGAAACAAGGAGAGCAACAATCAGCGAAACACCTGGAGACGGCCATGTACAAGGCTGGAAGTGCTAGTTTGTGTAGATATGGTGTTTCTTCATGTGTGTTAAAATTATTAAAGAATCTGCATTTTCAACCAATTTGTACAGAATATTACTTATTTCCACCAACAAAATATAATTTTTTATTTTCTGGTATTGTGTTATAATCTACTTAAACAGGTATGGGGTCATTGTGTCTTCCACATTTGTGAACTTATATACTTGTATGGTGTGAAATTCACTATTTCATACTTTCTTTACTTCTACTTGAATTAGCAAGTCAAATCCTATCTTTATGACCATGTAATGTGTACATGCATCTCTTTGCTTTGATAAAATTGTGTTACATGTGACAGAATTGAATGGATAGCACACATATGTATGTTATTTATTATTAAAATGATTGTTATAAAGACGTTTGTTGATTGTAATATTTAATTAGTAAAATTTAAAGTTACGCTTCACTGTTTTTGTAGAAGCATTTTGAATGATACTGTTTTTCTATCTATAGTAAATTAGTAAATCTCTTTGATCTTGCCTTTTTTTTTTTTTTTTTTTGCTTGTAACATACATATAATTACTTGGAAGCTCTATGTTATACTGTTTATAATGTTTACGTATTATTAAGTCATTAAAACTGTTTCATTTTGTATTTTATTAGTTAGCAAGTAATTTCTTTTTCAATTTGATTGAATGTTCAGTCAACAGTCTACTCCCAATTAGAAATTTAAAACTTTAATTTGTGACATGCTTTTAAATAGGTCTATCTTAAGTCTCTTGTAAGTAGGTTTCTTAACTTTCTCAAAATATTGTGTGAATATTATGCTTGCATGGGCATGCAGAGGATGTAATTTTTGAAGAAAAAAATACTAAAAGTAATCTTAGAGATATTAAAATGTATTAATTATTTCAATATTTTGAGTTTTATTTCACTATGTAGAATTTCTTAAATATTTTTATTTCAAATTATGTAACTTTTTTATTAGTTATAGATTTTTACAATATGTACTTTTTACAATGATTGACAGTTGTGTAATTTTAGTTGAGACTAATATAATTGATTAAAAGGTTGCTACTGTAATCAGTCCAATTATATAGCTTTTTTTTTTCCCCCTGTCTAACAAAAGAAAAAAAAATTTTTTTTCTTCATATCTTTTCTTTTTAAAAGCTTCTAATAGGAAGCGGTGATGTGTGAAATGTTATTGTAACTAAATCAAAAAATAAAACTGAGCCATATATTGTGATCCAAGTTGTTGCAATATCTCAAGTTTATATTTGCTAAATTAGTCTATAAGCTATACATAAAACTGAACATATTAAAGCAAATACCTCAAATGAAATTTTTTTTTTGTTAAGGTAAATAATTGCATAGATTTTAAATATATTCTAGACTAAAGCATGTTCTGACCCAAGTTCAATCAATCTTATGTGCTGAAAAGACTATTAATTTTAAGTAAAACAAAACAACATGATGTGTGGTTAATTACAAAAACTATTTTTCTTAAAAATGAAAAACACATTTATTTTAGCTTGACCAGCTGACGTTTACAAATTCTTAATGCAAATTTTAGTTCATAAACATAAACACATTGATATCTATTATTTCCTTCTTTAATTACAAATTTTAATAAATATGCAAAATAGGTGAATAATAATTTTAAATTAGCATTAATGAGCTGACATGTTTAAGTTGCTCTTTTAAGGGAGAGAAAAGAAGAGATAGGAAAAAAAGAAAACCTTATCCGACTTTCTGAAACATCATAGGAGGCCCCAGTCAAAGAAACATCATTCACAGGGTGTCCACCAATATCAGGAGGCAAAAATAGTATCATTAGTTGCCTTACCAACAAAGTTACCAGTTTAGTAGCCATTTTCTTAATTTTAGTTGCCAAAATATTAGCATTTTTGCATGATCTTGCAGTTAAGAAATAAACATACGTAATTTAGTTTCATTTAAGAAGAAATGAATAAAATGATATATTACAAAATTTCGTGCATTATATAACAGAGCATATAGTAGATTTATTTTCATAGCAGAATTAAAAAAAATAGATTATAATGTTTGATGAACAATCAATAGAAAATTTTGAAAAGAAAAGGTGGTTGACAAAAACCGAAATCTGATTTTCAAATTGGTCACCTGATCTAAGTTACAAGTTGCCAAAAACTTGAAAATAGTATGAAAATGCTGTTTTTTGATCAGAAAAATTGCCTAATCTTTAAATTAGTAGCAAAAGTTACCTTTTTAGTCACCAGTAGAAATCCTGCATTCATAACATGTCAAGGCCATCTTCTGTGCCATTTTTTTTTTTCTTGTTGGCATGCAAAACAGTAGAATCCTCGTACACTTGGTCAGTCAGAAGAAAAATCTCTGGAGTGAATCATTGTTGTTGTATTTATATATGCCATCACTCAGCACATGTTCATCTGCTCGATAAGTAGTTCCATTTTGAAAGATTCACTACTTATTTGAGACAAACAATTCATTTTAAAGTTTGATGAATAGCCATGTGTTATTGAAAGATCTTTAGAAATATTATTGTTCTGGAAACATTGTAGTTTTCAAATCTTCTTGTTATGTCAAAAACATTGTCATGTAACATTGCATAATGACTCTGATTGTACACCGATTAATTTAGTTTGTTTTTAAACAATATTTACTGTTTCGTATGGTGATAAACTTCAGAAATTAAAGTACTGCGAAATTTAATATCCAAGTGTTTCTTTCACTTATTATGAATAACCTTTTTAAATATTCGTTAAATTATGATCATTGTTTTAAACCTGCATATTTCATTAAAAAATTAGCAGTTACTTGACTTTATGCATTCATGAACACTTAATAATGAGGTTTTTTTTTTCTTTTTACTGTTTCATATTCAAATGAGTTAGTAATAGTAAGGTTAATGTAATGTGCCATAAAATTTAAGAAAATTGCAAAACAACAATATTTAAATTTAACATCTAAGTGTTTTCTCTTACATTAAAATTACTATCTTTATTTTATTAATTGTTGAGTATAGTATTAAGTGTTGTTTATCAATTGTTGAATATTAAAATTTGTTTACTATTCGGTTGCCGAATATTATAATATTCAGCCAAACCGAATATTTGGTTTGTCTGCTGAATAGGCCGTATACCGAATACCAACCAAATATTCAGTGCATTGCTAATCAGCATTAATATTTTGTGAATTGAAGTTTTTAAAAAAAGTACAAATTTAAAATATAAAAGGAAATTTAAAGAAATATAGGAAAGTAAAAATCAGGTAAAGAAAAGGAATAAAAATTTATTAAAATGTGAAAATTATCTCTTATATCAACGATTTCAAAATTACCAGTTACACATTTTATCAAAACTATTTTCATCCCTAAAAAATTATGTTAGCTCTTAATTTTTTTTTCCAGCTCAGGAAAACGGCATAAATTGTCCAAATTATTACTTCATATACTTTAAAATTATTAGTTGTTTAATCTATGATACAGAATTTTGTTACTGATTTGTGGCAACACATTCGTCCATAAACGATCGTCAATTATTTGGTGCCAAATGACAGTTAACACGAGGAAAATACAATCATGAATAAAAAGGGGGGAAAATAAAGAAATTAATTATAAAATTCTACATTTAAGGGTTCACATACAAAATTTACAGTATTTTCTCAACCCATGCTTGCCATAAACTGTTGCAACAGTAATTTAATTGTAATTACTAATTAAATATTGACCTTGCCTCCTAACTATCGTTTTCTAACTCAAAAGTATCTGTTGAGAAAATTTCAAGCAGTCTTGTAAATTTTTTTCTGTATGTATAGGTAAAAGCTGCATATGATTGCTTTGCAAAAATAGTTCTATTTTAGTCTAATATTTATAATGAAAAGTTACTCCAATTGCTTGAGGGGGTTGGGATATTAAAATTTTATTTTTCTAAAAAATTTTGCTCGCATGTACCATTTTTAAAATAGCTCACTACTAATGTTGCTGTTATTTACATTAGGTATATCAGTGTTTTCACTAGAGTGTGAAAATCTCACATTTTTTTCCCCCCTCACATAAAAAAATTATTACTGTGAGAAATTCGCACACCCTACAAATCTGTTTCAATCTACACAAAATTCTCACATTTCGAAAGATTGACTTTTTCAAGTCATGCATTCTTCAATTTTCATAAAGTGGCTATTTGTGCAAAATTGGGGGTTTACCCAAGGCAGGGGGTAAATACCCATTTATAAATACAGTAAAACCTTGATACAAAAATATTTAGGGGACTACATAAAATTATTGTCCTAGAGGGATATATCGTTATATCGAGGAGACCTTGTGCAGATTTTAGAATTTTGGGTCATAATAGGAAATTTATTCTATTTCCCTCCACCCCACCCAGACAAATAAAATAAAGATCAAGAGAAACAAATCATATTACTTATTATCAGAATCATAATATAAAAATACAGTGGAATAATACAATATACAAAATTATGAGATTATAGTTCAACTTATTTAAACATGTATATTCAATAGTAGTTTAGGACTTTAGGATATCCTAATTATAGTTTTTTTTTTTTCATTATTTCCTGTTCTGTAGCACAGCTTTGCTGCTCTACAAATCTGAGATATTTCTTTCTCGGAGCCTAACCTTGATCAAATGTTATTTTATCAACTTTTTGATCATCCTCATTTGTTACTGTGTCAAAGTCTCTGTCATGTGATCATAATTGAGTGTTAATTATGTCACTGTCAGTTATTTCAAGGATATCAATGTTACCATGAGAGCTCACAAACTCTTAAAATATTTTTTTCAAGTGGGAATAGCTTATTCAGTTTTACTATGTGACTATAGTGTAGTTTTCTGAGCTTGCAGCTGGCAGGGCAGATTTCATTGTTTACATTGAACAGACAGTGCGGATTTTAGAGCCTTGCGGATTTTGGGTCTTCTACTGTATAAAGAAATTCCACGGGAACATAAAAGTGTATCATTATAGAGGAATTTATTCTTGCATCGAATATCGTTGTATTGAGGTTTTATGACCTCACCCACTGGGTATTTACCCAACCCAAATCTATTGTGAGAAATTCTCACACATTTTTTTTTTTTTTTTTTTTTTTGAAATCTCGCTCAGTTCTGGGCAAAGGGTGAGAAATTATCACCCATTTCCCCCCCCCCCCCTAATAAAAACCCTGTATATTATGAAATTATTAAAATTTTAGGTTGCTCATTTTTTATAATAAAATGAACAACCTTCTTAATATTTTATAGTTTTGATTTTTAACAATCTTTTAAATTTAACTAAATTTGTATTTCCATATTATAATAATAGTCTTGTAAGATGTATGCCCAAGTTAAAGGACAAACTTTTATTAGTTTTGGGTGTGATTCTAGAATTTTAATTGATGTTTCAGGGGTCACACTGACATGCTATAGCGCACATTTTACACATTTCTTCCAGAAAGGATCATTTTCCTTTCAAATCACGGGGTTGCTGGTACTTTTTTTAAGACCTTAGGCATACTTGGGAGTCCTTCCTACCCACAAATTTAAGAAAACAGTTCAACACCTTTATGTATAACTTAAAAAATATTTAAACTTTTGTGTATTCTTTTGTTTACCAATATTAATAATTTTAAGTTCACTCCCACCATTGGAATATAATGTTTTACATTCAAGCAGGTTTACAAAATTATTGTGAGACTCAAAAATTGTCTACTGGTAAATTGCTTGCATTTTTCATAAACTTTTATTTTTCTGCCATATTACCAAAATATACTTTTAAAAGTATTTTGTTATGGAGCACTTCATTAAATAAAGTAAGATAATTATGCTTTTTGAATTCCTTATTTTACAAGTAATTTCATTTAGAATTATAGTAATGAATTTTTTAACATGTTCTGGCAACTATTTTAATCATATTTTATTTGGAGTATCGGATTTGTAATAAGTAGCATCTTTTGTAGTTTAAACTTTATTTTATGCTTTATTTAACCACTTTTGCTCTTCTATTTAATGGTGCATGTTTTATTAGTCAATTATTTTAATAATTTAATTCATAATTTGCTTCTTATAGGTTGGCTGATTTGCAAGCTTTTTTTTTTTTTTTTTTTTTTTTTTTTTCCCATTTACTGTGGTCACTACAGAAGACTTTTTAGTTGCAAAATCATGATTTTCTTTTGCTGATCTATTTCTGAAGACATGCCAAATATTTTCAAGCATCTTTTGTTGTAATTTTACTTTTGTTTCTTTATAAATTAATTGTTATTTTCAACCAGCACTTTTTAAGTAAATGTTATTTTTATTTTGATTTATGTACGAGTTTCATGTTTTTAAAAGCTTTTGCCTCTTTTCATGATATTACATGAAAAGAAAGGACTAGCCAGCTCTAAATTACAATGTATTTTAATGATAATAAGTTAAACCTAGATACATCAGATTCTTGACTCAGTATGCAAAACAAAAAATACATTATATTTTATTAAAACTTAGTGACTAATAAATATAATTCTGCGATGGTTCTTTTCTTTTTTTGGGAGGGAGGGTTAATAAATGCACTTTAAGTATAAGGACCATCTGCCTGTGCATTAGTATAATTTCATCAATGGGCATTACGAAAAATTTTCATATGGTAATATTCGCATGATTTTTTAAGTTATATTTATTTATTTATTTTTCTTTTCTCTTTAAAATTTGTAAATGCATAAGTCTTTAGTGCATGCAGTTATTTGTAACTTCAGCTGTATCACAATGAATCTTTTACCTAAATTGTAATTAAATCAGTATCAAAATGTAAAATTAGTTTTTTTTTTTTTTATGATTTTGCTTAACATTTATGAAAATAAGTTTGAAGTATTTTTACTGAAATTACATTTTTTTTTTTACTTTATACAGAATACAAATGCACTCTGTATAGTTGCTAGCAGCTGTAGTTCACGCATTCAATTTTTCTCTGTAGAAAAGATTCCCATTACGAAAATTGCTGAGATGGTAAGCTTTATTATATGAACATATTTTTTACTTAAAAACCATAAAATTTATACATGTTGCCTTTCATTACAGGAATTTCGGCGCTTTCGAATTTAATCTGAATACTTTTTACCTTTATATTAATTTTTTACTTTAGGATTTAAATTCTTTCTTGAATATTAATTCTTTTAATTTGATAAAACATTGATACTTTATAAAATTTATGTGCTGCCATTTACAGATATGAATAAAGCCACTATTTTGTCTAAAACTAAACTGTTTTGTATTATACTAGCAGCGTATCCCGGCATTGCCTGTACAATCGAAGAGAAATGCCCATTTACCTGAAATATAGATTGTAAAGGGAAGGTATGTGAATCCTCTGCTGTAATGATAAAAAAAGGACATGGGACTTCCCGCTGCAACGGGGGAAAAAATGAACATGACACCTGATAGCGTAGAAAGGTTACCGGAAATTGGACATGGCTAGGCTTCTACCTGCTTGTGTTCTAACAGTCATTAATCGCTAATACCTACACAACTACTAAAAACAAATAGTCCATTTGTCGGCATAATATTGTAATGGGAAGGAATGTGAATCCTTCCGCTGCAATGATAAAAGAAGGACATGGGATTTCCTGCTGCAAAAAAAAAAAAAAAAGTGAACACTGTCAGTTGTCTTGTAACGCTTCAGCCAATTGCAAAAATTTACCTGAAAAGTGATCTACGATTTTGTAACAAAGTTTATTTGAAAAAGAAAACTCTGTAGTTAAAAAAAAAAAAGAGAGTAACGAACAGCTGCATGAGCTTTCCAAACTTAAAATGTGACGCCATGCCCTTGGCAGGCAAATAACTGCAGAAGAAAAAGCTGCCCTCACAACATCCAGGGATTCTCATTTCCTGTTGTGCCAAGCCCTTTTTCTCCTGCTCGTTCTTCTTATTCACTCCACCATGAAAATGGTGGTTCGCTCCACCAATGTAAAACTCTCAAAAAATGGCTGAAAACTGGACAAACATAAAATAACTAAAAAAACTATTAACCTGATTAATTTATTTTTTCAACATAAGCTTTTTGTTGTCCTATTTAGTCAGTGTGCCAAATTTGCTCCATATCCGACAAACTGTCTACATGCCTATAGCGAACAATGGGTAAACAAACAAACAGACAAGATTCCTCTTTTAATGACTGTGTCATTTTATCTCTCAACACCCTTTATTGAAAAATGTGTCCCAAAAAATGCGACATAATTTTACATGTATTTAAAAACTATTAGTTCACAACAGCTTTAATCTATTGTTACACTATTTCGTAAGCTGTAGAATATGCTTCACGTTTTTTTTTTTTTTTTTTTTTTTTTTTTTTTGCATATATTTAAATACTATCAGTTCACAACAACTTTAATCTATTGTTACAATATTTCGTAAGCTGTAGAATATGCTTCACATTATTTTTGTTGTAAAGGTTGCTGTATTTCGCCTGGTAACCCTATCGGCAAGTCATCCAGAGTGGTTAAGAATCCCAGGCTTCTTACGCTTATGTTTAAAATCATTCTTTTTTTTTTCACTTTCACATTTGCTAGCCGAATGCCTGATGCGTTTATGCCTCTTACAAGTTATTCTTGTTGCATCCTTAATTTTATGAGTCCATATTTTATGTTTAAATGTTTCGTAATTATCTTTATTCAGCGTTTCAATTCATAGGTTGTCATCAACCCACGTTTGCAATTGCAAGGAAAGATCAGGAATCCCTCCTACTTCCAGTCGACGAAATAAATGTAAAGGAAGAATTTAAAAAAAAGAAAAAGGGGTGAGAGATAAAATGACATAGTCAATTAATATCGTTTTAATATGGCAATAATGAAACTAAAAAATTAGGGGGGTTCAGGGGGGTCTCCCCTCACAAGGCTCGAACAGCCAAGTATATTATATTTATAGATATACATTAGGGTGGTCCATGCTATGGCCAAAAAAAAAAATAAATAAATAAATAATAAGTAGAAATTACATCACTCCCTTGTTTTGTTATGTGTTCAAGATTTCAGTGCTCTATCTTATATACAGGGGTGCTCATAGACATTTAAATATCAGAATTTTATGAAAAAATCTTAAAATGAACTAGTCAAAATAGTTAGTTGAAAACTTACATTTGATATATAGCTTAAGTTATTTTTTATTCAAAAATGGTACTTAAACACGTTAAAAAAGTTATTAAAGAAGCAATGCTTACAATAATATTAATTACAGTTCTTTTTTCACAACCTAAAACTAAGTTCATTAATACTTTTCGGATATTTCAGTGGGAACGATCTTTCTGTTCTGTTCAATGACATGAAGCAAAAATTGATCTTTTCCTCATTCTTAGTGAGTATCGTATTGTAATCTTCAAATAATTTTACACTCCTCTCCGCAATGCTGTTAACCACATGCAAATTTATTATGTCGCTTTTACCTCTAATGTAATCAACATTGTCACTCCAAGTCTCAGGAGGTAGTTGTAAGAAAGAGTGTTTGATGTCTAGAACTGAGAGCATTTTCAGTGTTCTTTGCATTGCAAAGGCTTCTAATGTGGCTTCTGTGGTTAATCCAGCTGAGTCAACTTGTGCTAAATGGGAACTGCCGTCAACATCCATTCTTTGAACAATGGCCATATAAGACAGCTTGTGGGTAAATGAGGCAAATGCAACTAGCTCAAATTTCAGTCAAACCTGTGGTAGTTAGACAAGTACCACAGGTGATGCTCTAGGACACTCCTTGCTACTGCACCAATTAGAGAATCAGTGGCTTTGTATGATTTTAATCTCTTCCTAAGTTGCACATCATTAATTGGTGCATCTGCTACCAAAGGCACTTCAATCCAAATCTTGGTGTATATGAGTGCATCAAAATTAACAAATTGAATGATTTGTTTTTCTTCTCCTTTAGTTAGCTTAAATGCTTCTGAATTACTCCTAAAGAGAAAAATCTTCACACAGCATTTCACTATCCTTTGAGTAAGTATTATGCATTTGCCCCAGAGCACGCCACTGAATCCTTGCAGGGGATTAATTCAAAACAATCCTTGTAAGCTCTATTAGCTCATTGTAATCATCACAAACATCTAAGTAGATGTAAGACTCTCAAGAATTGTTCTGCACTAGTACTGAAGTCAAGACAATCATAATGCTCTTTTGGAAATGTATCCCAAACATCTCTGAATGAATCATTTGAATAATAGAAGTTCGGAAGAGCTTGATGGTACAAAGCACAGTGTAAATATTTTTGAAAGCATTATTTCAAACACATGATGACGCCAAGCAATCCATAAAAGAGGATGGCACATCTTTGTTTCTAGAGAGTGCATGCTCCTTTTTTGGCACCAGTGTTAGAGGCAGTAGTGTCAAAACTCATAGCTCGTATTTTATTTGTGAACTTTCACTGTTTCGTTGTGTCAAAAGCAGCATAGGATATGTTTTTCCCCATTCCTGTAGTACATTTGGGTACGCCTAGCAGTTTTTCACAACCATTACCAGACACAAGAATCTGAAGGCGGTCTACTTTCTTATTACCCATTCTATCAGGTAGTAGTTTTCCCATCCCAATGTATTGAAAAGTGGATAAATTGGGTTGAATGTTTCTTTTGTAATGAAATTAACTATCAGATTAAAACATATATAATGATTTACATCACACTGACCTGTAGCAAAAAAAACAACATCAAGCATTTAAAAAAAAAAAAAAAAAAAAAATTCAAAACAGTACTTGATTGAGCACTCTCTTCTGTCAAACTAGCCAACTGAAATTTATACAGTGTCATTGCTATGGACATGTTACAAATTTACTAGGTGACCAACCTAGGGGGAAATTTTTTTTTTTTTTTTTTTTTTTTTTTTTTTTGAGACCACCCTAATATACATTTTAGAGTACTATTCATTTCAAACCTTCCAAATCAATCATCAATAACATAAGTAAGAATCATTTATAGTAATTTTAGAGCAAAAAGGAATGGAATTTTCCCACATTTTTGTTCATTTGCTATGATGCAATAAATAAGATTCCTTTATGAGTGTCTATCAGTCACTGTCTTTAATAAGAAATATAAAAAGATTATTTTGTGAACTATAAAAGAATTGTAACTGAATGATTCAATGTGTGTGTATGTGGGACAGGGGAGGTCATGAGCTAAGAAGGCTAGTGCGGGCAATTCCTGGGTGTTCATTATAATAAATTTTTTAAAATCAAACATTTAACACAAAGAACATGGGCATTTCAAATAATAATATTTTTACCAATGTGACAATGGGTATCAAATAGTTAACTAAGTTTCAATTTTAAGCTAAATATCAAATTGTAAGCTGAGTAAAGGGTCAGATTTCAGGGGGGGGCTGCATAATGTTGAAATTCACAAAAATAAACAGTTTTCACAAAAATGGGACCCTGTCAAAAATTCCTGTATCGGCCCTGAAATATGGCTTAAAAGGGATTTTGAAAAATATGCAGATGAATTTTTCTGTACTGGTAAGGTATGTAGTAACACAGAGTACAAGATATGAAAGAAAAAAAAAAAAAAAAACTTGCATTATAATTTTCCTAATAATTTATTGTTGATATGTCACATTTCTATTTAAATACTATTTCTTTTGCAGGTTTTAGAAAAAGGAAAAGTACCAAAAGGTATTGCAATTAGCACTTTCAACCATACAAAATTACTTTGGTTGCTTAGTGGCCAGTCATGTGAAGATTGCACTGCCTCACTTTCTATTCCTGATGATGGATACATTAGTTGCAACATGACATTTAGAGTTATTGCTTTGAAATCCCTTTTAGGTCCAGAAAAGAGATTCTTTGTTCAAGAGAAAGATTTTGCTAGTTGCTTTGACAGCAGGCGAAATACCCTGAAGAGTCGCTTCTGTTCTGAAAGTCGTATCAAACTTCCTGAGAAAGTGACAGTGCCTGACAGCGTTCCTATGAAAGCTCAAACTCTGCCAAAAAGCTCGACAGCAAAAACAATCCCCAATAAGAATTATGACAGTGACCCCCCTGTAGACACTCCAACTCCCACTCCAGCAACTCCTGTACCTCCAAAAAAAGAATTCTGCGACAAAGCAGTGGAGGTGCATTTAGATAAAGTAGAACCTTCTAACGAAGTAGAAAATGATGACAAAAGTGTCCTTAGCTACTATTCTGCCGAATCTATTGTGATGCCAAAAAAAGTTGTTGAAATGAATTCTTCAAGTAACGAAGATTATTATAGCATTGGCCAGTTTTCAACAGTTAGCCGAGGGAGCACAATGAGAGCAAATGCAGAGAGAAAAATTTATGATATCGAAAGATGTGTACTGGATATGTTTGAGAAACACACGACCGAGCTCAATGATATAAAAGCAGAACTTCGTGAATTGAAAAAAGTAGTTTCAGGGATATCAGCTTTGCATTATGGCACTTTGTCATGTGCCAACATTCCATCAAATACACAGTTGTTATGCCATATACAAGAATTGCAGCATAGTGTTCATGTTGTTGAAAATAAATTAGATAGCATGTCTATAGATATTAATGCTAGAATGAAGCACCAGGATAGGAAGTTGAGTGAGATACGAAAAGAATTACATACTTTAATGTCTAAAACTTCATAAAAGTTCTGTTTGAAAACGTCTAGTCCTGAATATTAAGCTCAAAATATGTAAATAAACTGTTACTCAGAATTTGACATATTTATTGTTATATATATATAAAAAAAATCCAACATAACTTTGAATACAGAGACATTTTTTTCAATAACAAAATTAACCTATATTTATGAAAGTAAAACTACAATTTTTCTCTTAAATCCACCCATTAAGTTTTGCAGCAAAATGTGCAAGTATAAAGAAGTGTCAACGATCCCAAACGCATGAACATGCCCCACCTAAGCATTTGAGGATCTGAAATGAAAAATGCATTTTAAATTCCATTTTACATTTTAGATAGCATCTTAAAATAACAATGACTGATTAGAAGAATATATTTTTCAGAAATTAGCATCATTACATAATAAAATCAGAATTTATTGGGAATTAGATTAGTGATGGAAAAAAAAAAAGTTACAAATCTCTGCATGATTATTAAATAAGTTAGAAATTAATGTAGAAAAAGAAAAACTACATTTTAATTTTAAAATGATTACAGAGTATTTAATAAATTTCTGAAGAGTTATGTCTAAGGGTAATTATTTCTTTTTATTACAGCTTACACTTAATGAATGCGGATATATATATATATATATATATATATGCACAAAGTGCTGTTTTTTCCCATCAAAACTAATACAGTAGTAAGAGTTTTCACAGAGAAAGTGTTAAATTTTTTAGTCAATTTTAACTAATGTGCTCACATTATTATGAATCATTCAATTTATAATTTTGTTTCAACTGTATTTATAAACTTCAACATATTCTTTGAATTAGAAGTAAAAAAAAAAAAAAACTGCAATTTATTTTTATTAAAAATGGTCATTCAAACCATTTTTAATATAACAAACTACTAATATTGGTAATTAAACTTA
This sequence comes from Cheiracanthium punctorium, assembly GCA_038373885.1. Classification (NCBI taxonomy): domain Eukaryota; kingdom Metazoa; phylum Arthropoda; class Arachnida; order Araneae; family Cheiracanthiidae; genus Cheiracanthium; species Cheiracanthium punctorium. Next base: position 155,535 of record JAWZYV010011772.1, read on the forward strand.
ATAATATAAATTTACTTACTGTCCGAGTCTGGAAGATAATTTTTTTTTTTTTCCTAGGGCAACTTTTATTAAGGTGAAAGAGAAAGATTTGCGATTTTTTTTAAGATGAGTAACAGACTTTGAATCATACTACTTAATAGGATTTAAGCTGAGTTCAAAAATTCTTAATAAGAAGCAAAAAACCTAAAATGAGAAAAAAAGCTTTAGCAAAATGCTTAAAGGCCACAAGGAAAAACTGCCATCTCTCTATCATGAAGGATTTTTCTCTGAATGCTTTTGCAAAAAAATAAAAATCCTCTGGCTTCCTTTTAGCATTTTGACAAGTCTTTCGCATTATGCGAAAAATGCAAACTTATCTTAAACCCTGCCACTTAACAAGTAACTTAAAATATTTAAAGCATATCTGTAAGTGATATACAAGTTTGATTCACAAATGTTAATAACTTTTCCCTCTACAAAATAATACTCTTTCTGTCGTCCTATATTTGTATGAATTTAAAAGAGTTTACAAACATATATAATGTATTATTGTGAATGTAAATAATACATTTGTTTTAAATATAAAAGTATTTAAACTTAAAATAGAAGTCAGATAAGTCCAGTTATTTTGCATTGCTGGAGTTCTTTCTTTTTTTCACTGTTGAACATTTTACTTCACTACATTGTTTGCATTGCTAATGCAAACTTTGTTAGAGATTGATAAAAATTGGCTCAATTTGTGCCCCATACACTAAATTGGAGTTCATACAGTTCTCAAAAGAACCAAAAATCAAGGCCTTTTAAAGGACTATTCAAGACAGAAATATTTTTCTAGGTCTTAAAATAAAAGCATTTCCTAAATTGACAATACTACTAAATTGTAATCTGAACATTAAAATATTTTTTCACAAAAGCTATTTTAAATTAAAATGAAATTATGTTTCCTAATTTTAATGATCTTTTGTTCAGCACACATTTATTTTGTAATGTTAAATCAATAATATAATAGTTTTAGAGAATTTTTAACTTAAGAAAAGTGCATTAATAATGCTTTTTCTCTTTTATCAAAGGTTACTTTTGTATATCATTTGTCTTCTACTCATTTCAATGCCATGAGCCTTGCTATAGTTTCAAAAAATCTGTAGACACCAAATAACTTACTTGTACATCTATTAAAAGATAAATATTTTCGGTTAACTTCTCTAAACTTATTTCATTTGAAAGAGATATAATACTGTAATGATACTAAGTATTTAGCGATTTCCTGCCAAATATTTAATATCGTGAAGCTGGGTTTAGTTTGAAATATTTATTCTTGGCAATATTTCTCTAAAATCCAGAGAGATTTTGATCATAAGCAAAATAGCGATTCCTCACACACTTTTAATGAATTGAAGGTATCCATAGACATTAATGTGTTTAAAGTCTTTTGGGTGACCTTGTAAATAAATTACTCAGTCGATTGCAATAAAAAAGAGATACACAAATGTTGCAATAGCTCTAAATACAAAATTTCTACATTCTACGGTTAAAAGTTTTAGAGTTGTGTGAAATATGTAGTCATTTTTGGCATTAAATTGGCAATATTTCTGAAAAACTCACCAAGGTCATGACAAATGGTGAGATTTTGGACATGGACCAAACAATGGCTGACTGCAAACGTAATACATTGAAGATGTCCATAGGCATTAATGCATTGAAATTCTTTTGAGTGGTCCTGTAAATAAACTCTTCAGTAAATTGGAACCAAAAGTCAAGGTGCACAACTAGATGTTACAAGAATCGTATATATAAAACTAACCGCCTTTGGCAACCAGTTTTGGGTGTTGATGGCCACTTCACTACTGGCTTGTGCAATTTACGGCACACGGGCCTCTTCGTGATCGAAATTTGCAACTTGCGGGCTGTCCGCCTTCGGCAACCAGCTGGTTCAACCGCTTCATGTTCAGCCTATGCAATGTATGGTCCGCTTTCGCACATTTTCGTGAGCAGCTGCATCCGGCAACCAGCTGGTCTGAGGACAGCCTATTCATGACCAAAAAGTGCAAACTATGGGCTAGCCACCTTCGGCTATCACTTGGTCCACCAACGGGCCACTTTGGAAAAAAAAAAAAAAATGTGCAACCTACAGGCAGCCACTTGCCTTTGGCGACCAGCTGAATGAAAGCTCAATAGTTTGTCCGTAATCGTGATTTATACTTGGCCTATTTCTATTCGTGATTTGTTTGAAATGGCTTAATACCTCTAAAATAAGCTTACATGAATTTGCCCATAATGTATGAAAATTTTTGGGTGGCCCTGTAACTAAACTATCCAGGCAATTGGAACTAAAAAGGTAGGTGCATAACTAGATGTTTCAACATTCTACAATTAATAGTTTTTGAGATATAAGAGTTACTTATGTATGTATAGACACCAGGGAAAAACTGGTCAAAATGGATTGTACATGCATTTATATAAACATAACATACATGTGTAGGATGAGATGTCTTGCAAAAACTTTTAAGAGTAAATTGAGAGGTTATTGAAATCAAAATTTTTCGCAATCACATTACTTCCTTTTACTTCATACGAAGAAAGTAGTATGAAAATTAATCATAATTTGTTAACTTATTAAATGATACTTAAACAAATTATGCTGTTTTAAACAAAGTTTTTCTGTTGAAATGGACAATTTTTGAAAAATCTTCAGAGCTTAAGTAATTTCATATGAAAATTGTCATTCATGCAGATTTATACAGGGTATCTAACGAGTAACATTAAGTTCTTAATGCTTTACCATTTGTTTAACTACTGTATTCTTTAACGATGTAGTTCAAAAAAATCATGTGATTTTGGTACATAAGTACAAATAAACTAATTATGTCAGGCACTTCAAAATTTTGAAACTGTCTCTTTACAAGCTGTACTACATACTGAAATAAACGATAAACCTGTATCAGTTTAAAGCTTTTAGAAAACATTCTTAAAAATTGGAACTTTTCGCAAAACGTGTCACTTTTCGAAAAATCTTGCAGGCAGATCCATGTTTAAGATTTTTCTGAAAATTTCACAAAAGGCACAGCTTTTAGGTTATTACAGTGTATAAAGCAGCTTATGAAGAACCATCTGGAATTTTTTTGAGACCATGGTGCTATTTTTTCTTTAGTCTTGGTACACAAATTGAAATAAATGGGGATTTTTTTCTTCGAACTACACCCTTAATGTAATCAAGTTTCTCTATATAACACTCATATCAGCTCCATCTATATAAATAAACTTAGACTTTTGTCTGTACATTTCTTGGAATTCAAAAAGTTTGTCTGTCTGTCATTCTGTCCGTGACACTTTTTTTGTTCAAGCATCACGTAAAAACAAATGAAGCGAATGATATGAAATCTGGTGTCATGATAGGTAGTCACTCAACTTTAAACATAGGCGTCGAATTTTTAAAAAATCTTGATTAGATTTTGTGAAAATCGTTTTAAACTGCATAAATTTGTGTCCGAGCATCACATATAAATGACTGAAGCAATTGAAATGAAATTTGGTATCATTATTGGTGGTCACTGAACTTAAAACATAGGCGCCGATTTAAAAAAAAAAAAAAATCTTTGAGTTACGTGGTACTCAAATAGATTTTGCAAAAATCGTTTTAAATTGCGTAAATTCGTGTTCAAGCATCACGTGAAAACAACTGAAGCGAATGATATGAAGTTTGGTGTCATGATAGGTGCTTACTCAACCTAAAACATAGGCGATGAATTTTTAAAAATCTTGATTAGATTTTGAGATTTTGCAAAAATTGTTTCAAACTGCATAAATCTGTATTCGCACATCACGTAATAACTGCAAAGGTGAAAAAATGATATTTGGTAAAATGATAGCCGGTCACTCACCTTCTATAAGCATCTAAAGAAAAAATCGATCAGATTTTGGGATTTTGCGAAAATCATTTCAAACTGAGTGAATCTTGTTCACGCATTACATAATAACGACTAAAGCAAATGATATGAAATTTGGTCACATGATAGATGGTTGCTCAACATAAACTATAGGTGTCCAATTTTTTATACATTTTTATTAGATTTTGAGATAATTCTCTCAAAATACGTTTATATTTCTTCAAGCATCACGTAATAACGACTAATACGAAATTTGGTGATATGATAGGTAGTTGCTAACCTTAATTTATAGTCATTGAATTTTAAAAATATTTTGATTACATTTTGAGATTTTGTGAAAATCGTTTTAAAATGCTGAAATTTTGTTCAGCATCACGAAATAAAGACTGCAAGGAATGAAAAGAAATTCGGTGACATGATAGGTTGTCACTCAACTTAAATTCTAGGCTTCCAATTTTTCAAAAATATTGATTAGATTTTGAGATTTTGCAAAAATTATTTCAATATGTATAAATATTCGTTTGCGAATCACATAATTACGACTAAAGCAAATGAAATGATATTACTTAGTTACTCTCTAACCTGCAATACTTTAACAATACATAAAAATTATAATTTTGCTTTCTTTACTTTGGCAACAAACTACATCCATTCTGTGTACTCCTACAATGCTGACGAAAGTTCTTGCTTTTTGGAAATTTGCATTCAGTACTAACCTGCCAACGACGGGTACTTCAGCTAGTATGGTTATAAGCTCACTGATGCCTTATATTTTTTTATGAATGACAAAGCCATGATTAAGATAGCATGAGCTGTTTTGAATATATCATTCAGTAAGTTCATAAATTAATTTTCATGGTATTTATACAATTTAAACCTTATGATTCAGTAACAAATTTTTACAAATTGAAATAAACAAGCTGGAATCTGTTTGCCCATTAAAAATGAGCTAAAATTTCTAACAATATGTGGAGGAAGCACAATATGAGCAATATATTGCAGAGAGAAAAGAAATTATAATCTTTTGAAAGATGAATAATACATATATTTGATAAAAACACAACAGAGCTCTGTGATATAAGCAATGTGAATTGGAAAAAGTAGTGTCACAAATTACAATTTTTCATTATGGCAAAATTGTAATCTTTGCATTATGGCACTTTGTCATGTACTAATATTGCATCAAATACAATTTTTAAAATTGTTATGTACAAGAATTGCAGAGGGGTGTGTATGCTCTTCTTGAAAATACTGTACATATCAGGATAAGAAGTTGAGCAAAATGTGATAGAATTGCTTACTTTAATGCCTGAAATTTCATAAAAGTTTTATTTAAAAAATTTGTAGTCCTGAATATTAAGCTCAAAATATGTAGGTAAACTGGTACGCCGAATTTGACACATTTATTGTTATAAAAAAATACATAACTTTGAAACAAAGATATTTTCCCCCTTCCAACAACATATGAAGTAAACTACAATTTCTTAAATCCATCCAAGCAGTTTTACAGCAAAATGTGCAGTAGTATAAAGAAGAGTGAAAGTTCCCAAATACATGAACATGCCTCTCATACGCTTTTGAGGATCTGAAAGAAAAAAAAAAAATAATTTTTAATATATCTTAAATATGATTAGAATACAATCAACTCCGGATAGAGTGAACTTTCAGCTATAGTGAATACAAACCATTAGTCCAGATTCACCTACCGTATCACTGTTCACCATGGAGCCACTCCAGTTTTAGTGAACTTCAGATATAGTGGCCAAAATTTGATGGTCCCACGAGGTTCACTATAACAGGAGTTGACTGTATTTTTTTTTTCTTCAAAAATTACACCATGACTTAACAAAAACAGAATGTATTAGTAGTTTTTGTGAAAAGTTAAATCCTATTATAGTTATTTAATAACATATTTAAATTAGAAACTTAAGTAAAGAAAAAAATGTGTATCATTTTAAAATGGCAGTGTTTATTAATTTCTGAAGAGATTAAGGATAATTATTTCTTTGTATAACAGTACTATCTTAAAAAATACATTGTTGTTGGATACAGAAAACTAATATAGTGATAAGAGTTTTGGTACAAAAAAGTATGAAATTTTAATTTTTGATTACTTAACTCTAACAGTTAAGTAATCAAAAATTTAATTCCAGGGGAATTCCAGGAGGCTTTATACAGACTCAGCTATTTATAAAAACTCAGAGCTTTTGAACTAAGAAGTTGTACACACCACCTAACAAGAAACTTAAAAAAAATAGAGCCTATTTGTAACTAACATACAAGTCTTGATTCACAAATGTAAATAATTTTTTTTAATGATATTTCTTATGTTCTCTTGCATTTCCATGAATTCAAAAGATTAAACCTAAATGTAATTGTTTGTATTGAAATACAGTAGAACCTCGGTATAACGACCCCCTGTGGGACCAGCATCATATGGTCGTTGTAACAAATTGAAAAAATAATAGTAAAAAAAATTGAGCAAGAAATGATGCAACAGTACATACCTAGAGAACACTTCTATTTATTTAGTTAAAATTCAAACACGGAAATACCATTGTTAAATAATTAAAAACATTAAAAAAGCCTTAAAATCTCCGTAAAACTCTAAAAACATGCACCATTTGAGCACTTTCGACAGTTCAGTTCACTGTCATCTTCAGAACTGAGTTCGTTTGGCTCGTTCACCGCTTCTTCATCAAGGCTTGCCATGATTGCTCTATTTGCGCATGCGCCATGTCGCTGACAGCTCCCTCTTGTGTCATTATTTCCAACGCTTCCCTTCTTAAGCCATAACTGTGGTTATTGTAATTAGCTATTTTCTTGACATTTATGAAATCTATATCTATATTTTCTTTTAAGGCTAGGCGGGATAGGGCGGTACTTTGTCTATTGTATTTTATATTGTTTATGTGTTCTTTAATTTTTCTTTTTGTAACACCAATGTAGTATCTGGGAAGGTTAGAATCTCTATAAGTGAAATTTATTTTGTAAATGCCTGCAGTTTCTAGAGGGTTTGTTTTGTCTTTATCTGACCGGATTCTTTTAAATATATTGCTATTGCCAATAGCAGGCATTTACAAAATAAATTTCACTTATAGAGATTCCAACCTTCCCGGATACTACATTGGTGTTACAAAAAGAAAAATTATAGAATTAAAGAACACATAAACGATATAAAATACAATAGACAAAGTACCGCCCTATCCCGCCTAGCCTTAAAAGAAAATATAGATATAGATTTCATAAATGTCAAGAAAATAGCTAATTACAATAACCACAGTTATGGCTTGAGAAGGGAAGCGTTGGAAATAATGACACAAGAGGGAGCTGTCAATGACATGGCGCATGCGCAAATAGAGCAATCATGGCAAGCCTTGATGAAGAGCCAAACGGACTCGGTTCTGAAGATGACAGTGAACTGAACTGTCGAAAGCGCTCAAATGGTGCGTGTTTTTAGAGTTTTACGGAGATTTTAAGGCTTTTTTAATGTTTTTAATTATTTAACACTTCTATTTATTTGTATTTCCATTACTGAATTTTTGAAAAAAAGTCTGATTGATGCCTGTTTACAGTTCATTTGGGAATTTTTCATTATCACTGATTCCATATCCCTTAGATTTTGAAGGAAATCTTCAGAATTAAATTGTCCTTCAAAATATTGACGCAAGGCATTGATTGCATTGAAGGCTTCTTTTTCATTCACTTTTTCAAAAGCTTGGGCGATTTCTTCTCCGTCGTCGGAATCGCAGATTTCTTCATTTCCATTAATACAGGCAATAAAATCGTTCTCATTCAAATTTTCTTCACAGCAGTGTAAAGTTTTGTCTATTGAACAAACTCATCAAAAGATAATTGAAGATCCGGAAATTTGACACTGAAGAGTTGGCTCATTTCATTAGTGTCTGAAGTGTCATCTACAGGAGCACCGGGCGATAAGGGTTCCAGCAATGGTCGGAATTCAGCTGACTAATTTCCCAACTCTTTCTGAAATTCTTCTTTCGTCTTAAAGCTGACATGACGAAAACAACGTGCTATTGTGTTTTGCAGAACATCATTCCATGCTGATTTGGCTAGATGCATAGCACCTAGGACATCAATGTCGTACGTCTTCTTGTTTTCCATAGCAGCAATCATTCTTCTGACTATTATTTTTCGATAGTTGTATTTGAAGCAATGGATAACTCCCTGATCTAAGGGTTGAAGTATTGCGGTGACATTAGGAGGGATAAATTCCAATTTTATGGCTTTTAAATTGCCGATTGCGGAATGAGCAGTGTAGTTGTCAACAATCAGCAAAATCTTTCTTTTACTTGCAGCCATCTTCCAGTCAAGTTTTCGAATCTATTCTTCGAATAAGGCACATAGTTGTCCATGCCTTTTTGCTGTTTTTGTATGCTATCGGTAAAGTTTTCACACCCTTAAAGCACCTCAGTTTGCTGACTTTTCGATTAATAAAAGAGGCAACTTCTCGGTTCCCTTCATGTTTGCCGCAAGAACTGTCAACCGCTGCTTTGAACATTTTCCTTCGTACACATTTTCTTTAAATACCAGACATTTATCAGGCAACAGCTTGTAGTAGAAAGCTGTTTCATCTGCATTAAATATGTTGTCCGGCTCATATTTTTCTAGTAGTGTTTTCAATTATTCTTTCCTCCATTCGTTGACTTGCAGCATCGACTTCCGCACTCTCACCGCATAGCTTTTTAAAAGAGAGTCCGTCGCTTTTCTTGAACTTCTCAAACCATCTATTTGAAGCTTTGAAATCTATTTTAACATCCATTTTTTCAGAAAAAATCCTAGCTTTTTCTTTTAAGAGATTTCCATCAATTGGAGTATTGTATGACCACATAATTTGAAGCCATTCCACTAAGGCCTTCTCTAAAAGTGGGAATTTTCCCTCTCGCGTATGCATTCTGGATTTTGAGACATCTGCATCATTCGCTGCTAAAATTTTCTCTGTTTTTTGAGGATCGTGAATAATGTGCTTTTTTGGATACCAAACTGTCTCGCAACTTCAGATTTTGAACATTTATTCTCATCCACCACAGCCAAAATCTTGCACTTAACACATAAGCGTAAAGTTTTCAAAATTATTTGGGGGGCCGGGTCCCACAACCACATATATTCACGTCAGTGGCGTACCCAAAGGGGGGGTGTTAGGGGGATCACACCCCCCACCCCATGAAGAATTTTTTGCCCACAAAATGTATATTCTTCACTCCCTTATCATACACCCGTATACATATATGTGAATTGCAGAAGTCGTACCCCCTCCATGAAAAATTTCTGGCTACGCCACTGATTCACGTACATATAACTTACTCATAGCTGCCAACTACTACGGAATATAATCAACAACTTTTTCTACATGATTTTTCGGTTAAAATACTCGTATAGCAAAATTTTTGAGCTCCACGCGCGAGCTGGTTACTATTTTGAAAAAAATAATTAAAAAACATACTGTTTACAAAAACCGGTTAGTGGTTAATTATATTCCGTAGTAGTTGGCAGCTATGACTTACTATATATAAGTGTGAATTATTGGAGTCGCTCGAGCTCTATGGGTCCATAGAATTCTACACCTATGTAAGATAAGTATTCATGTTAGTATCTTCCTACCCTGTTATAAGTTAAAAATAGAAGCAAAGCAAAAAATCCAAAGGAGGAAAAAAAACAAACATTTTCGATGAGAGAGTGCATTTTAGACACATCTGAACTTTCATTTCATACTTTACATTGCATAATCTGATTTTAATTAACAGAGCTTGGAGCCAGAGGAGGGCAGCTTATAGTAACATTGTGTGTTATGTGGCGTCACAATGGATACTAAATCATGATTGAAATCAAAAGAAAATGTTTAAAAGTACAAGTAAAGGTTTTTTTAAACGTTTGTAAATGTGTAAAATACTTTTTTTTATGTTAGTATAAATGAGTTTTCTGTATTGAGTGGTAAATTATTGGGTGGGCTCAGCCCCTATTCACAATTTATTGGGGGTGCTTGAGCCCCATGGGCCCATATAACTCTACGCCTATGACTTAACATCTATAGAAATTTGATTTCGCTGAGCCATTTTAACTAGAGTGAACAGTGTAATATGAATTTCTCAAACTTGGAAAAGAGAGAAGTTAGTGACGTACGTCCCCTGTGCTACTCCTCCACTTCATGTTCCCGGGCATGCAGTCTCCGGCCAATTGGGAACAAGAAGAATGCCCGCTCTTACAACTCGTTTCTCGGAAATGCATTCAGCTGCTCCCCCTCCCTTCCCTCTGGCCTTTAGTTCTCCCCTTTTTGTCATGCCCCCTCTCCTCCTTTAAACATACACAAAGAAAGGAGTACAGGTTTCTTGAAGTTGCAGTACAATAGAATTTTGAAATAGCCCACTTGCTCATGAGTTCTGCGGACCAAAATTGGCAGTCGCTCTAATGAAAAATAATATGCTTGGGGTTGTTGTAATGATTCAAAATTAACATTATTCCTATGGTAAAATAATTGGGACTTTTTAAGATGGTCGTTCTAACGAAGGGGTGGTTGTATCATGGGGTCGTTAAAAAGAGGTTCAACTGTATTTGAACTTAAAAAACAAAGTAAATAACTTTTCTCAAAGTAGTTCAATTATTCTATTTTAAACTTGTGTTATTCAATGTTAATGCAAACTTGATTAGAAATTACAAATTTGTACCAACTGTAGCTGCCAATTATTTCACACAGTAAAAAGCACCAACTGAGGACAAAGACCACATTTATTATTGAAGCTAACATATTTAGTTATAAACCTATTATAATTTCTGATGAATGCACATGACTCAATTTGGAAACACATGCATATCTAGTATCAAACTATCCATAGTTAACAAGCACACTATCTTTTAGTCCAAGATTCACCACATAACGTAGATGATTACCAGCTTACTATTATGATACTCGAACTCAGTATTTTTGATAACCTCTGAAATATGTGTCATGGACAAAAATTAGAAGATATGTGCTCATATTTTTAGTAAGAAAATAAGCTATACTTAAAATAGCATGAGCTGTTTTAAGTATAGCTTATTTGTGTGTGTTCATAAATCGTGAAAAAACTTAAATAATGAGAACTAATTTAATTAAAACCTAAAGTAAACCTTTTATTCTTTTGAAGAAAAAAAAAGCAAAAAAAAAAAAAAAAAAAAAAACTAAAATCTGGTTCTAATTAAGAATTTTTGTTGTTGTTTCTCATATGTCTAAAAGTAAAATATCAATGTTGTGGCTCAAAATCTTAGTGTACTTAAAGAGATGATTGTGAGGACTAAGCCTACTTTAAAGAAATCCAATGCCTGTCTTTAAGAGATGTTTTATTCTGTTTCACATAAGTCTAGTTGGTGAAAATGTGCTTTAGTCCACCGCTTGGTTTGATTGTCAGCAAACTGGCAAGTTGGTGCTTTTCTGTAGAATATCTCTGGGATTACAACCTATTCTTCTCTGTTCAGTTCATAATCTCTGGGTTCCATTATTTTGGTTTTTCTTGTTTGGCAACACGCATGTGACACAAAAGACTGAGATTCAGACTGAGGGAACGCACTTGATTTTACGATTATTTTACCCAAGATGCAGATGCAGAAAAGTAAACAAAATGGTGATTTAGCAAAACCAAATATTACCAATTGGTCGGTCCCCACCAATCGGTCTATAAAACTGGTTTACAATGACAGTCAGTAATGTCTGCATTCCAGCCTAAGAATTCAGTATTACTAGCAAATCACAATCTGGAAACTCTGTCGGTATTTTAATATGCAAAGAAACCCATAAATACATACTTCGAATTCCTTATTACATCCATCAATTAGTCTTTAACATATTTTTAGGACTATTACTTAAAAGCAGGGTTGGCAGGGTTTAAACCATGGGCAACCTCCGGCCCACGAGCTGAAGGTTAGAAATAATAACTTATTTCAAAGGCTTAAAATTATTATTTTGAACAGTTTATTGTCATTACTACTAATGAACTTAAGAGCAATACTCCGTGTATTATGTAGTGAACAATTACTATTGTATTATATTATATAAACTAAATTTAAAAAGTAGGATCTAAATAAAATATTAAAGTTTAATGACTTGTATGTCTACAAAAGTAGCAACTATTTTTTATTTGAAATAAATAAAAACTTTGTGAATAAACACACTTAAAATGATACTTATAACAAGATACGATCACTTCGACTGAAAATTTATTCAGTCTTTGTCAGTTCCCACTGTTTTGTCAGTCTTCATCTCACAAAACAGTGGGAACTGAAAAAAATAAACAAACAAGCATGTTGCCTCTTGGAAAAAAGAAAAGGTACAAAACCACAGAGATTAACGGAAGGGGGAAAAAGGTGATGGGATAAAAAGCAAAGAATAAAATAAGAACAAACAAAAAAACATACATAAATAATAATAAATACCAATAAAAAGCTAAAAAGAAAACACAAACACACACAAAGAAAAAACAATAGAAAAACAGAACAAACAAAAATAACATAACACATATAACAATTTTATGTTTATTGGTATTCTTTATATATATATATATATATATATATATATATATATATATATATATGTGTGTGTGTGTGTGTAATGTATAAAAAGGTAATTTGGGTTTTACTAGTTTTGGTATTGTTCAAGCGGTACTTTCACTGTAAGTTTTGCTTTTCTGTCTTACTTGCCACACGCGCTCTGGAGCTATGTTTTATTTATTTTATTATTTGTCAGACATCAGGCCGTCGATTCTGAGTTCTTTAGAGTGTACACGTGTCCCCACGCCTTTGTAGCCCCGGATGCGGGTCATGTTGGTAAATGTGTGTGGTTCGATTAGAGATAAGAGACAGGCGGAGTTATGGCTTCACAAACCACGTGGTGTGGTGAGCGTAAATACACCTGCACATCGAAAATCGAGAGACTTCTGCCACTGGAACTGCTTAATTAGTCCACGCCGATTTTTGTAAACGTCTCCCCTCTCCTCTTCTCACTCTATATTGTAACTTAAAGATAATGTTTAATAAACCGTTTTACCTGCCTTAACTCTGGAACTTTACTGAAATATCTGACGTCTCATATATATAGATATATATATATTGGTCCTTATTTTATTTTTCTCCCTTCCTTTAATTTCCATGGTTTTGTGCCTTTTCTTTTTTCCAACATGCTTGTTTGTTTATATTTTTCAGTTCTCACCAAGGAGATATATTATAGGAGTGGACCCTCTCCATAACTGCTTTGCTGGATTTTTGGTACCCAAACTAAGTTTCAATTATGTAAACATTGGTAATCTAGTAACGTGCAGCGATCTTAGCAGTAAAAGAATAAAGCATTTCCAGCGCTGACTGATAACTAGTTTTACATGTTTTTAATTGTCCAACCTAGCATGTGAATGAGATTATGCACACGGGCACAAAATTTTAATTATTTTTTTTTTTTTCACTTTTGCTTATGTGGTTGCCTTGGTAACAAATGAATAAAAAAAGGGGGGGGGGAAAGGTACTACCTTAAGATTATTAAAATATTGAGTTTATATGTTATGAATGTTGAGTTTATATGTTATGATGAAATATTGTTAACGAGTGCAAATATCGCAGCTGACGGGAAAGAAGTTTGTCTGCTACAGTATGTATTTACATTAGAAAATGGTGTTGAATTCATTAATGAGTTCTTTATGTAACATGAATTTAATATGAGTTTTTTAACAACAAATTAAAGCTGTGCTAACATTTGTTGCAGCATGAAATAAACATAAATACTGCATGCTTGAGTGTGATCGACATAATAAACACTTTTTTTAAAATGCATTCACGCATACTGCGTTCTAAATTTACTAATATTTCTTAAAATACAGCTTTTGGACAAAATAATAACACGACATTACATACGTAATATTACTTCGTTTTGAAACTAATGCCTATATTAATTAAGAAATAGTATTCTAAGACAATTGTGTAATTTAAACACATCTGAAGCCAGAAATTATTATAGCCAACAATCATAAGTCTGTAAATTTAATTTTTTGAAGTTTTGCTAATTCGACGATCTCCATTTACTTTGCTGCCTTGATGGAAATATAAACAACCTGAGATGCACAGAAGCAGGAGATCTGCAGTTACCCAGTGTGTTTTGCGCCATCTGTATACGATAATGGCATTAGTCCATTTTCTAAGAGAAGTGTACCCTCCTATAAATTTGACTTCCAAGTTCCCACAGTTTTGTGAGACGAATAGCTCTAACTGACGAAGACAATAAATTTTCAGTCGAAACAATCATATGTTGTTATAAGCATCATTTTCTGTGTATTTTTTCACAAAGTTTTTATTTATTTTAACGTTTAACACCAGTATTTTGAGTGTTTTTTACGCAATTGTTTATTTAGTTTAAATTATTTTCAGAAGCAATATTAATTGTTATTTATAAATAAAGTTATAATTTCATGTATACATATTTGAACATTTCATAAAAGGATTTTTAAAAAATTACAGGGTTTCTACAGATTTCACAGCTTTTGCTTCCCTGACATCTATCACGCTTTCCTCTAACTTTTTATATACTGTGCTTTCCCGAATTTTGCATTTCAATTTTTAATATTACACCCTTTAATTAATAACATTTTATATATTTTGCCCCCCCCTTTTTTTACAAATAATAATAATAATAAAATATATATAAAAAAAATTTATTTAGCATAGCTGGATTCTAAAAAGAACCATGTTTGATAATAATTTAGGATAAAATTAAGCATATTTCAACTGCACAAGATATGTTCATAAAGGACACATTTAAAAATTATTGTAAGATCAAGTAAGAAAATGAAAATAAAACAATTTCTACAATTAGGTTCAAACAGTAAGTATTTTTTTTGATTTTGCCACAAAATTCAATTTTTCTTGTATTTCTCTGACCTTTCTTCAATTCCTTCGAATTTCCCTGACTTTTTTCCCCAAATCCCTCACTTCCCTTGACCAAAACTCATTTTCCTGACTTTCCAGGTCTCTAGAAACCCTGACCTTGTTTTAAATAAAAACAAACAAACAAAAGTTGTTTTTTGTTCTTTTACAAAAACACCCTTCCAATTCTGCCTAAAATAATGCACTACTTCATTCGCCCTTGATACCGTACGTTTAAATTTCTGCGGCCCACAAGTTGAAAGAGGTTGCGCATAATACTACAGTGAAACTACCTAAGTTGGACACTTGCGGTTCCCTCAAAAAGTGCCCAACTTATAGAGGTATATTTCTGTATTATAGACATGCTCTGTATTCCGAAAAGTATCCAAGTTATGGGGTGTCTAATTTTGGAGGTTCCAATGTATTATTGTTATTGCATGCGATTAACATTCCTGTGAAATTTTTTTTTTTTTTTTAATCTTTGCTCTTAAATTTCCAAATTAAGTCAGTATATAATCAGTCGATTTTTCTATGCTTTCAATCATTCACTTGGGACAAAATTATTTCATTTGCATACCAAAGAAATATTTATATAATCAATAACTAGACATTTAGCAGTTGTCTATATACTCTTTATTTAAAGTAGTTACATTTAATTATTCTAATTATTTTTTTAAAATAGGACTTTATTTTAAAAAAAGAATCTGATTTAAATTAAAAAAAATAATCAGATTTAAATAGAAAATCTTTGAGCATTTCAAAATTTTTAAAATGTCTCTTTACAAGATGTATTATACACTAAAATAAATAACAAACATGTATCAGTAACAAAACTTTTATTAGAAAAATTTCGTTATGCAATTAATTTTTTAAGATTTTTTTTTTTTTTTTTTTTTTCTAAAAGCTTCATGAAAGGCAGTTTTTAAAAATTTATTTCAGTGTGCAGTGCACATTATAAAGAATCAAATTTTTTTTTGAGTCTCTGATGCAATTACTTTATTTTGAGTAAACAACTATTGTAAATTCTGCTTTTTCAGCAGTTTTCATACTATAGGCACCAAGAAATCATCTCCTTACAGATAAGAAAATTAATTATAGAATATAATGTCTTAAATAAAATATTATCTTCATCAGAATGCACACAAAATTTGTTCATAGCAGACATGCCAAGTTTCCAAACTTAAAAAGCCTGAGGTCTCTTATGCATATCTTTTCAGCATAAAATGCACACAAAATCAATATTTCTCTTGATTGTCATGTGTGATCATACAAACTTAATATCCTATTACTTGAGTTGTATAATGTAAATTCAATTTACAGAATTTGCCAAAGAAATATCAGAAAATATAAAATAACAATTAAAATGCATACAAAATAAACTATTCATATATAAAATTTATATAAAGATATATAACACTAAAATTTTAAATACTTTTATTAATTTCATACAGCTTTTAAATTTCTAGATAAATAATGAGCATTCATTTATGTAATATAATTTTTTAGAACAACTCTGGATGTATTATTTCAAATCAAATACTCCCTGGTTGTTGAGCCTAATCCACATGAAAGGAATGAGAATTGATCTTAGGAATTGGCGAATAAAATTAGGAAAGTTTCAATTTCTGAATACATTCTTAAAATGCCTGAGAAAATTAAGAAAAATTCTGAGGCCCAAAATAGGTTAAAAAAGCTTGAGACACAGGCCAAAATCTGGAGACTTGGCACTTTTGTCATAGTATATGGGCAAACAAGTAGAAGGAAGAATTCAATATAGCTACCTCCAGTTGAATAGCCTAAAGCGTATGTAATTCTTCCCAAAAGGAAGACAACTCCAGCAGCAGCACTCAGTTTCTAGAATTGATTAAATCACAATACAACAAATATAGGAGTAGATATTTAAACATAGTTATATACTCCAATTATATTAAAATATCAAAGTGAGCATAAAATTGTAGTATAAAAAGATACAATTTATAAAACAAAATAATTTGAAAAGAAAAATAAGATGTCTATTTTATTTTATTTTTATTTTTTTTCAGTTTAGCACATGTCAGAATGAGTTATTAAACAAAAAAAAAAAATTTCAAGATTTTTACCATGTTTTTATTAACTTGCTTTGATATCTGTCAGTACAATTTTGTTGCATCTATAGAGAAATTGATGAATGTGAAAATGTGTCCTTATCGCAATTCGTTTTTGAAATATTTAACTTTAAAATGAGTGAAAGTCATCAAATTTGGGAATTCTTTTGCAACAAAAATCAACCCTAGTTTCTGTTTTAATTGTGAGACTTCATTTAAGTGCTTATAGAAAGTACACAAGTTCACCTTTCATATGATATGCTGCATGAATAATTATTCAAAATTTAAATTTTATAAACCGCCTCTACAATTTCTTTAAATATATGTTATTTTTTTACTTATTCTTGACAATATCTGAAATTTTCAATATGGGACTACCATGGGTTTTCGAGTTATAAATCTCCAAGAAGTTATAAATCTCGAGATCTCCAAGAAAATTCTTAACATCGATTTAATTATGACAACATATTTTATAAATTTATAATTTTAAAAGAAAGGGGGATCATTTGCTCACCCCCATAACCAGGTCCTTTGAGAAATTTTATATAAGGCAGAGTGAAAAATCTCCCCCCCCCCCCTTTTGTAAAGCGAAAAAGCTTAAAAAACAGCTGGAGATGGAAAAGCTTTTTGTAAAACTGCTCTTTTTAATGATTTTCATATAAAATGCTAAAAGAAAAGAGTGGAAGGGAAGCTTTTCTGATATGGAATGGTACTTTTAATGTATGCTTGAAGGTTGAAAAAAATACCAATATTCAAATGGTAGAATTAATATTTCTGCCATCTAAATCATTCTAGAATTATGTATTCAAAATTTAATCTATTTTTTAAAAGTTTTTTCAATTACCGATCTATAAATGAAATTCGTAATACATTATGAAAAATCCACGGGTGCACATTACTTAACATGGGACCACTTCAGCTCGCATGGGCCCAGGGGGAGATGCCCCGTCAGCCCCTCCCTTTCATAGGGCCTGCCCATAACACAATAGCAATTTTCATAAATTTTTACAAAAGTAATCAATCAGTACATAAAAAACATTTTTTTGAGATTGAACAAAGAATTCTGATTCCTTAAATGGATTGCAACAAGCTATACAAACAAAAGAACGCTTCTTATAAAGACTACTGCTTAAAATAACTGGATACCTGAGCAAAGCAAGAGAGAACACTGTCCTCTCTCTCAGAAAAATAAACTCTGCAAGAGCTTTGTTCTCCTTTCACCAGGAATACAGAAATGTGGCCAATATACCAAAGCCATCACGCCTAAAGTAAATAAATAGACGATCATACTTGTTAATGATTGTGTACACTTGGTATTGATTGTGTACAATCAGTATAACAACCACGTGTGTATACCATTTGTTAGTGACAATATGTATACACCCATAATCAATTAGTTCAAGGCAAAGAAAAAAACTAACTAGGCACTGTCAGTCTCACGATTAACTTAAATGTAGCTAGTAAAACAGCTAAATAATTGAACTGTTTTTGAGAAGGATATCAGCATCAATTTATTCTAATGAAAGGCTAGAATTAACCCACAGTAAAACTCAATGTCTAGAAAGATACAGCAATGCTCAGGGTTTTCATTTACTCAGATTTTTGAGTAATTTACTCAATTTTTGTTGACAGTAATGCAAAAAATAATAATAAAATAATACACACAGTGGGTTTTGTATATGCAAAACCCCATGTTTCTCAATATAACGGGCCTTTATGACTCACTTTTATCAGACTTCAGCATGATTCCTGATGCTTAAGCTGGAAAAGGTAATCCATAAAGGAAAATGAATAATCTCTGACGGAAAAATGTGATTGAAAAAATAATATAAAAATTCATCTTAAATTTAGTTAATTCCAGAGATGCCAACACTAAATGAGATTTTCAGTAGTAACAGAGAATATTTTCAGGAGTTTTTGGTGTTTGTCAGTAGTCAGTCACATAGGCAGTTTTTTTCTTTTTTTCATTATTATTTAATGAAAAGGAAGTTTTAAAAAATAAATTGGAAATAGGAGTCACTCTTTACTATTACAGCATTGCAGATTTGATTAAAGGAAAAATACTTATGAAGGTGGATGGAAAAAGATTGAAATTAGGACGGCACAGTTAAATGGCTTTCAAAAATTTTCCTGCTGAAAAGTTGGATAGAAAAATAATGCAATTTGCCAATCTATAATATGTAAAGAAAAAAGTAATCTACTGATTTGCAAAATAAACAAAACAGCACATTTTCACAAATCGCAAAAGAAAAATAAAATAAAATAAATAACTCAATTGGTGGCCATTGTCTCCAAATGGTCCGGTAAATTGGCACCGCAATGATTGACGTTTTCTGCAATTTTGACAATGAGTTTAACGTTGACAAACATTTAACAAGTACCATAAGATTTCATCAAAAACTGATTAGTTAAATCATGGGATAATTTTTGAAAAATTCAAGAGATTTATAAATTTTTAGGGAAATTGCTTTAAAATTCAGGAAGGTATAGCAGCAATGACAATCCATTGAGAACATAAAAATACACACTGACAGAAACACTTTGTTGCTCCATTAGAATGAAATCTACAACCGAACTTTCTCAGTTAGTGCAGCCTGAAAATGAAAACAGAACACAGAAAAGCATGAGAAAGTGGGAGGAAGAAAGAAGAGAGGCTCCAGAGAAGTTCAAACTCAACACTTTTTTTGCCCTTCAGCCTGCAGATTACAAATTCAGCATCGATTGCATCCGATAAATTATTTGTTTTAGACTTTGAGTGTTGTGCACTCTTGGTGTCCCCCCCCCCTCAAGATCATTAAAAGAATGTAGCTTAAAAACGCTATCGAATAATAAATCAATTTAAATTTCTGTAAAATTATGCGCTTTTCCCAGTCAGTAGTAAATCAAATTTGCAAAAAAATATTCGTAGAAACCACAAAGAATCTGTAGTAATTGGCACCTCTGTATAATTTGCTTC
Source organism: Cheiracanthium punctorium (assembly GCA_038373885.1). NCBI lineage: Eukaryota > Metazoa > Arthropoda > Arachnida > Araneae > Cheiracanthiidae > Cheiracanthium > Cheiracanthium punctorium. The sequence goes on from JAWZYV010011772.1 coordinate 175,331, forward strand.
TGAATCAGTGCCGTTTTCTCAGGGTGTGCAAGTTATGTGTTAACGCCCAATCAAAAGCAGGGGCAAATCTGATAATTTGATTGAATTAATTATAAAAATCCTGATGTTTCTCCTTTGTTGCCCGCCTCCTGAATGACCAGACAACGAGACGTTGCGATGTGACAGGGAAACTCACTTCTCGAGATGAACACGATGTTGGCAACGGCTTGGCTATATTCGCACTACCATACGAACTGGAGCATGCACTTTACGTCTTCTACCTTGAGCTTACGCTGGGCAAGGCATTGATTCCCATTACAACGCTTTCACAGACAGAGAGCCAGGAGGTCAAAAGAAGCACCCCTCACTCTCACTCTCTCTTGGAATTGTCCCCTTCTCCCATCGACTTCTTCCCCACACATTTCCTTTCTTCAGTGTTTTCCCATAAAAAACATTCTGTGAATGTCATCACGGCACTTTAGGGCAGTTTTAAAAGCAAACCAATTATGTTAAATACTTGAAAAAATTAATAATGCTTCTGCGCTCAGTGCACTATGGATTGACACTAATAGTGAAACTTGCATGTCTCATGCAACTTTGAGGGAAAATTCGTAAGCACAAAAATCGCCTTAAAAAATGGGGTTCAGGGAAATATTGCGAAATTTAGTATATTTAACATTTATTTTCTGAGTGTTTCGTAACTCCCATAGGTTCATTTCTTTGTAACAGCGCATAGTACAACTTGTAAAAAGACAGTCTAAATTTTTCTGAGTCTCTAGCGCAATTAAATTCTCCAAAAGTTGCAAGATTTCCAAAAAGAATAACCGAATATATTTTAAAGATGGCTTCAATAATGTTATCCAAACACTTAAAAAAAATTCTTACTCTCTCTCGTTACTTTCTTATATTGAAAATAAATAAATAAATAAATAAAAGAATTTACAATGGTTGACCATGTCCTTATCTCATAATGTCGACTAATGTGAAAGGCAGAAGTACTGCTGCTTTTCAGATATTTTTGGGAAATGGGATGAACAGGGAATAGGATGGGAGTGAACAGGTCAACACTGAGACAGTTACCCTTCCCCGTTTTAAATGTGTAGCTGTTTGAGAATTTTTGTCAATTTAAAAAATGGTGACAGGGCTAATACATTTTCAACGCCCTAAGTTTAAAGTCAGGAGACGCCACTGTTCTGAATATTTTTTCTTAAAAACAAATACCCTTTCACCCCCTCAACCTTTCTAACATATATAAACATTCATAAGAACTACAACATGCTTTTCTAGGAAACAAAAAGAAATTTGTTCTCAAATGTTCTTAGAATTTAGAAAAGGGAAATTTTTTAGTAAAAAAATCTGAAAATTCCTATTTTTTTGTCAGAGGGGGGGGGGGGGCAAAATACAGACCTGCTTCTTTTTGAAGAATCCTCAAATAAAAGTATTGTAAAACCTTATACAAATTCTTGGCTTAACCTCAAAACATTGGGATTTTTTTAAAACGAGATTAATTTTACTTTCCGAACATGTACCATGTCAGGAAAGTATTGTAATCATGAAAAAATTCGACTTCGAGATTTTGGTGTATTTACACATTTTGAGGTCTTCTGAATTCATTTATGCTATTTTTACGAGATGTATGTATGAATGTGTGTGTGTGTATGTGTATGTGAGTGAACACAATAGCTCCTAAACGAAGCATTCGATTGACCTCAAATTGGGTATATATGTTGTAAACCACCGTCGCAAGACCGGTATTGATTTTGGTGTGTATAGGACTTATAGTTTTTCTACAGGGCTACGACAAAGATTTCTTTTACATTAAGGCCTGTGGGGGGAAACTCTTGAAAGTGCGCTATCGTTTAAACGGTACTTTCGATTGAGCTCATATTGGGTATATATGTTACTAGCTGCGTGTCCGTTCTTCTCACGGTAGGAAACGGAAATTTTCCTCACAAGTGTAATTCAAATTAATTCCAGGGATGTGGAATCTAGAAAAGCAAAAATGTTTGATTCTTGACTTAAAGTTTGCGTCATATGTACTAACATGAGATCATTGCAATATAATGACACACACACAAAAAAAAAAAAAAAAAAAAAAAAAAACTATGTCAGCGTCATTTGTTATTCGAAAAGTGAAAGTTTGACTATTTGCAGTGAACTTCTCACTTTCAAAATGTCTTATTTCCGCATCATGCTGTTTTGTAGGGTCATGTTTAAGCGATAAATACCTCAGACACTACATAAAACATTTTTTTTTTTTTAAATTTTAAATTACGTCACCCTCTCTTGTAACCCTTTATAAAAAGAAAAGAGATAACACTGCGCTATTTAGAGGCTTTAAAATTGTTTTTGTTGGAAAAGAAGGGTTCTGAGATACCCATTAGGGTTTAAGTAAAAAAATGTCTATCACCATAATTTTTAAATTTAATTTAGCAAGGTCATAATAACTTGCAGTGGTAGCGTTTGCTGATCTTTCCCGGATACCTATGATTTTAAATTTGTAATGCTGAAAAAAATTACTTTAAGGACTTCAAATAACCAGACTTTAAATTTATAACAAACATTAATTTTATTTAACAATTAACAAAAAAACAATAACAGATATAAAATGACTAGGTAAGTAATTTGATGTAATTTAAAAAATCATTTCATCTTACTAATTCTTCATTCAAAAACAAAAGGAGATCATGGCAGCAGTACAATCTGCAAATTAAGAATAGGAGGTTGACACTGATTTATAGGATGCCAGGGGATATTGATAAAAACATGCAATTTCTTTGAATCCACATCCTTATAATTGATAACTTTATAACTGCTTGAAATACTGTATATCATGCTAAAAATAAACTTTCCTCAAAAATCGAAAGCTGTTAAAAATAAAAAGTAATGCCCTTCCTGGGCAGAGGTAGCCTTCTTGGCTCACAAATATTAAACTTACATAGTGCTATACTAAAACGAAAAACTCGAAACTGAAGCTGGCACGTAAGACCGCTACTTTTAAATGATTCTGCCGTGGACTGATACGGGGTAACGCCCTCTCCTATCGAGTGGTGAAGCGGCGGTAAGCAGTAGCCAATCAGGTTGTTCTATGACGTCACTCCAGCGTACACGTGCCTGCCGGCTCCGATCATGATGCAACAACATGGCGGGTTCGCTGATGTCTGAGTTAGAGATGGGCGGTTCGACTCATTTTACTGATTCGAATCTCGACTCACTCACTACTTCGATGATTCGAATCTTGAATCAATAAAACAACTAAAGAAATTTTCCCTCTCTCTGCACCGAAAGCCGTACTATTTAAACACCCTTCACCCATTCATCGGGTTTCTTCTCCGCTGAGTTCTCGGGCAGTTAGCATCTCTCTCTCCTTGCTCCAGTAAAACTAGTGTTTAAACTGCCCGAAATGAAAATACGGGGGAGCTTCGTATGACCCCCTGGGCCTGTAAGATTAAAAGGTTAAGTTTGGTGTCAAAGTATTCGAAATTTTATGTATCGATGGGGGTGTCCGTCTAGGGGGGGTCGAGAATCAATAGAAACACGCTCCGATGGATAGTTTCCGAGATATACGTTAATTAATTATGGTAATTAGACTAATTAACCATGATTGAGGCTTAAAAGGACTGCAAACATGTAGAAATTGGCTCTGAGATGGTTTCAAGACTTTGGAGTTGCCGCCGGAGGAGGCTAGTGTTTAAAATGCCCAAATTGAAAATATAGGGGAGCTTCGTATGACCCCCTGGGCCTGTAAGATTAAAAGGTTAAGTTTGGTGTCAAAGTATTCGAAATTTTATGTATCGATGGGGGTAAACGTCTAGGGGGGGTCGAGAATCAATAAAAACGCGCTCCGATGGATAGTTTCCGAGATATACGTTAATTAATCATGGTAATTAGACTAATTACTCATGATTGAGGCTTAAAAGGACTGCAAACATGTAGAAATTGGCTCTGGGATGGTTTCCAGACTTTAAAGATGCCGTCGGAGGAGGCTAGTGTTTAAAATGCCCAAATTGAAAATATAGGGGAGCTTCGTATGACCCCCTGGGCCTGTAAGATTAAAAGGTTAAGTTTGGTGTCAAAGCATTCGAAATTTTAAGTATCGGTGGGGTGTTGAGTCTAGGGGGGGGTCGAGAATCAATAAAAACGCGCTCCGGTGGATAGGTTCCGTGATATACGTTAATTAATTATGGTAATTAGATTAATAAACCATGGAGCCGTTTTTTCTGCGATGAGAGAAGAAGAAGCTTTCCGAGAGAAAGCAGTAGCAAAAGCATCACAAGCTGGTATTGATCTCAGGATTTTCTTATCGCCGGCCTCAGAGGCGTAGCCAAAGGGGGGGGGGTTAGGGGGGTCATAACCCCCCATGAGGAATTTTTTGCCATACAAAATGTATATTCTTCACTACATTATCATACACACGTATACATATATATGAGTTGCAGTAGTCATAACCCCCCCTCCATGAAAAATTTCTGGCTACGCCCCTGGCCGGCCTGTATTTTTGCCCTTTATCGAATTCGAGATTTCACTGAAATGAAAATGGGAATATCGGATATTTGATGTTGAAATAAAACCGATATGTTGATTTTTGGCCCAGTCCTACTGAGGGGCTGCTGCCCCCCCCCCCCCAAAAAAATGGGACCCTTTACTTAGCTTACAATTGAACTTTATCTTTAAATTTGATACCCAGCCCACCCCGAAATAAAATCCTGGCTACGCCACTGTCAATAACACTAACTACGCCACTGCTTTAGACCCTATTTTGTATTTCTCTGAATTACGAGAGAAAATAAAATCATTCCCCTTAAACGAAAAACAAGGTAAAAAAAAAAAAAAAAAAAAAAAAAAAAATCTGCTGCAATAAAGCGAAATGTTATTTTGCTTACTACAAAGTCCTTTTGTGAGAGCGCTTAATACCGCCCCTGTATCCTTCATTAAAAGTGACAAGCACAATCCTAACTTTATTTCATTCTATTTCCCTTCACATGAAAATCCGCCACCATGTAAACTTAACGTTCCGGGTTTTTTTTTTTTTTTTTTTTTTTTGAGGGTGGGGGCAGGGGGACATATATTGAAGTTAAAAGTAGAAAAGGGATGTTTCATTAAATTTTAAACAAATATTAAATCAGCCAGACAAGTTGGAAGGAGGGATTTTCTTAATTTTTTTTTCGGGGGGGGGGGGAGATTGACCCCTCTTGCCCTTAGGAAGTAACGCCTATGCCCCCCGCCAAAAGCAAACGATGTTCGACCCACTCCACACCCACAGACAGATAAAACTTTAAATCCGACCACCAACCAAGAAATGAAACACCAAAGATTAAAAAAAAAAAAACTTCAATTAAATGAAACATCCTTTCAACTCTTTTCGACTCCTTTCGACTCTGAGTCGATAGAAGATTCGAAAAAACCCCTCCAATTAAATGAAACATCCTTTCAACTCTTTTCGGCTCCTTTCGACTCTGAGTCGATAGAAGATTCGAAAAACTAACGAATCTCAACGATAGTATACAATCACCGAAACAGAGCGAAACACTGAATCAGTAAAGATTTGTTGCTGCACCAACTCAGTGACCAACTCACCCACACCCACTCATTTACTGTTTCAAATCATCTATCGACTCAGAGCCGTAAAGAGTCGAAAAGAGCCGTAAAGAGTCGAAAAGAGTTGAAAGAGTAAGGGAAAATCTCTGGGAACGGCAAAGGGAAAATAAGTTTTTCTTCCCTTCGCACTTGGAATGTATTTCCCTTGAGGGCTTGAGATTCGAATCAGTAGAGAGTGAGTGTAAAGACTGAGCCACTCAGTACCAAGATTCGAATCACTGATTCGACTCATCGAATCATTGGCCATCTCTAGTCTGAGTGTGCTGGAGGGATAATTGTTTATGTCAAAGTGCTTACGTGCTAAGTTTAAAATAAAGCAGTACTTGTGATTTTAAAGCATTTAAAAGGGGTTTGAAACTAAGGAAGGTGAAAAAGAATTAAGTTATAACTGCACAGGTATTTGAATGATAATTACTATTTAAATTAAGTTGAACAAAGTTGAAGTTAACTTGAACACTTAGCATTTGAAATTTCTGGGCCAACATAGCCCCCCTCTTTTTCACCTGACTGTATGTACAGAGAAAAAGAAACCTTTTAAGACAGGAAAACCTCCGGCATCCGTTATACTATGTTCAAAGAAAGTAATGGAATTTCTCAAAGTCCATTAGCATATTAAGTGAACTGGAAAGTCACAAAAATCATCAATACAAGGTTTTTCACACAGTATACCCTATAATAAATGCAAATATACGTACAGAATAAGTTGCAACACGACTGCACATTATATACAAAACACTTAAGCATTCAATATGTACAGAACACACATACGGGGCCCCGATTCATGCAACTTTCACACTTTGCACTTACGCATAGTACAGATAAATGCATAAATCTTCAGAGTATAAACACTTTGGCAAACAAGGGAATATTAAAATGATTATATTCAACTAACTACTCTGCAAAACGTATAAACACTTTTACCCTTACAATGAATAAACATTATGCGGAAACATTTTTTTTTTTTTTTTTTTAAAGTTACCTTGTAATTTCAAATAAACACAGTGCAAGAACAATTCAAATAAACACTTTGCTAACAGTAATTGAATAAACACAATGCAAAAACACTTAGAGACACTATGCAAATTACAAAAAAAATAGAGCTCAAAACTAATTTGAGTACTACCCCCACCCATGTCTTTTACACAGGGACATTTTTCATTTTAATTTTTGTTAAAGACGTTTGTAATGAACCTTTGTAAGTCATTTTTGGTTAATGGTTTTGTGAAAACGTCTGATAAGTTAGATTTACTGCACACAAAATGTATGTGAAATTTTTGTGTATTGTACAGGTCTCTAATAAAAAATAATTTTATGTCTATGTGTTTCGATCTGTAATTCTCAATGGGCGATTTTATGAAATCTATTGCGGCCTGATTATCAGCATATAAAATTGGTATAGGTTGCTCACCTTTAATAACTCCCCTATTATAACACTCACTTAAGATGCCGTCAAACCAAACTATTTCTTTCACCGCCTCCGTCATTGACATGAATTCTGCTTCCATAGTTGACAAACTCACACTCTTTTCCTTAAATGTTTGCCAACCTATGGGGGACCTTCCTAATAAAACTAACTGGCCTCCGAGAGATGTTCGGTCATCCCGGTTAGCGGCAAAATCAGCATCAGAGTAAACAACAAGTTGGGGGTGTTCACATAGTAATTCCAATTTATAGTGAGCTGTATGTACTGTATACCCTAAAAGTCTCAACAGTCCGTCCCAGTGTGACATGCCAGGGTTCGACTGAAATTGACTAAATATATTTACCGCATATGCGATATCAGGTCTAGTTCTATTAGAAATAAATGATAGGCAACCTAAAATACTTCGGTAAAGCAATTTAGACATTTCACCGATTTCCTCTTGTGTAGTTGGGCAGAATTTCTTGGAGTAAACTGACCCTTTTGCTATTGGGAGAGAAGATATGGGTATTTTAAAATGGTTAAATCGCTCATTTACTTTCTCAATGTAGGAGCGTTGGTGTAGCCAGACTTTACCACCATTTTCTTCAAATTCGACACCTAATAGTGTACGAGTTCTCCCCAAGACTTTAATATCAAAATGGCCTTTCAGTTTATCCAAAGCACTGTTTATTACATTTTGATTTTTACCAAAAATAACGAAGTCATCTACATACAAAATTAAAATTGAATAATCTTTAAAAATATATGCACAATTCCCCCATTCGAATTTATTGAAGCCCATTTCTAGTAAAGTATTATGTACCTCGAAAAACCATTGCCGACCACTTTGCTTCAAGCCATAGATAGCTCGGTCTAAGCGGCAGTATTTTTCATTTTGGTCCTGTACCTCAAAACCAGGAGGCTGCGACATATAAATTTCATCATTTAAGGGGGCGTACAAATACGCGCCTTTCACGTCGCACTGCAGGTGAGACCAACCACAAAAGGAGACAAGGAAAGTGAAAAAGAATCTTATTAAGCTGAAGTTAACCACAGGGCTAAAGGTCTCATCGTACGAGATGCCTTTTTCTTGTTTATATCCCTGGGCAACCAACCTCGCTTTGAATCTTACGACTTTACCAGTCTCGTCTCGCTTTAGGGTAAAAACCCATCTACAACCTACAGGCGTGACATTATTTGGCAGGTCTTCTAAATGCCATACCCCCCGATCTTTCATTGTGTCAATTTCCTCCCTCATGGCCTTAAGCCACTCTTCTTTGTACTCTGACTTGACTGCCTGTTTAAATGTTCTAGGGACAACTACACGATCTAGTCAGCTTGAGATGCTCATACTGGTGGAGGGTTCACTGTTATTCACTATTGGGGAAATTGCATTTTCTGTTATAACCCCTTCCTCTCCATTTGAGCCTGAAAAATCAAAAAGTTCAGGTTTGTAAGAGATGTTATTTTTGGTGCAATACCTGGCGACATCATTCAGTGACCTTAGCCTTTGTCCTTTGCCCTCTTCAAAGTAATAAATGTCGGTGCATGACCCATCCTTTCTGGGAACCGCCTTCCTTTCCCAATTTACAACTCTAGGGTCGGGCATAGAGTAGGGAACAACTACGTCATCAGAAACAGGATCCTCATCAGACACACCCGGAGTAATGGGGTAACCTAACTCTTCACCATTACTACCTGTTTGATCGTGAGAATCAATCGAATTCGTTTCAGACGTGTTATCTGGGCCCAGCACCGCTCCACTTAGTGTATCTTTATACACCAATTCTTCCCGGAACGAGACATTTATTGTTTCAATAATTTTATTTGTGTCCGGAAACCATATCCTATAGCCCTTCGTCCTGAAGGCATATCCTATCAAGAATCCTTTCCGCGCCCTAGCATCAAGTTTGTGTGCCCGTTGGCGACGGAGTATTCCGGCATACGCAACACATCCGAAGGGCTTTAAATGTTTCACGGATGGTCTAGAACCAGCAAACAGTTCACATGACGTCTTATTTAACTTTGTATGGCATACACGGTTCCATGTATATGTAAAGTAAAGCATGGCATCGGGCCAAAAGTATTCCGGGATACCTGACTCGTTCAAAATGGTTCTAGTACCACTAGCAACCGTTTGGTTATACCTTTCACAACTTCCATTCTGTTCCGGTGTGAACACATTGGTTAATTCATGTTTTATTCCCTTTTCTAAAAAGAATTTCTCTAGTTGCCTATTAACAATTTCGGATCCATTATCACTACGAAATGATTTAACTTTCTTGCCCAATTGATTTTCGACCCTGGTAATGTATGTCTTAATGATGTTCTGGACCTCAGACTTTTCAGTCATAGGAAAAAGGGATACCTTTTTGGAGAAGTTATCAAGAATGCTTAAGAAATAGCGTTCTCCCATACGTCCCTTAATGGAATGTGGTCCCCACACATCAGCATAAATGAGTTCCAGAGGACCTTTTGACCTTGTTTCATTTAAAGATTTAAAGGATATCCTTCTATATTTACTTATTTTACACGGCTCACAGAAAAGGTTTTCATCTTTTAAATTAGGTAAACCTGTGACACCTTCCTTCCTACTAGTGTGTATTATGGTGGAAGTACTTATGTGGCCAAATCTTCTGTGCCAGAGTTTAAGGTTTTCACTATCCTTTAAATTTGTTGAAAAAGAAACTGACTTATTGTTTTTGACTAATCTGGGAGAAACTTGATACATCCCTTCTTTTAGAATTGCTTTAAATACTAGGGTGTCACTCCCTTTAGCAAAAACTTTTACAGCTCCATCCATACCATGGAACTCAAAACCATGCATGTCTAAACGTGGACCAGAAATTAAATTTCTCCTTAATTTAGGGGAGTACATTACATCATTTAGAGTATATTTTCGGGGACCGAACCATAGTTTATTTGATCCTCTCCCCTCAATTGGGAAGTCTACGCCGTCTATAGCTACAGAAAGCTTTTCGTTTTCTAATAGAACAAAGTCTAAGAACAAGTCTCTATTGTTACAGAAATGATGACTTGAGGCTGAGTCAAAGATCCATTCGCTTCTTGAAGTAGTCTGGCTCAAATAGCTGGCAGAAACAAAAAACTTGACTTACAGTTCGTTGACGCGTCACGTCGATGACCATAGGAAGGCTCCCTCCGGCTGCGAGGTCTGCAATTTTTACCCTGGGGTTTAGATAGGTCCCTTTGAGAAGTTGACTCAGGACTAGGGCTCCTAGGACAGGCTCTTTGACCAGGACTGGAAAATCTGGGTCTACTGGATCTTCTGCGGCCACCTCTCGGACTCCACGTTGAATCGAACTGGGACTCCTTTACAGGGCACGATCTCTCAGGACACGAGTTTCGATAATGTCCGGGTTTCCTGCAACCGAAGCACACAAGCTGCTTTCTTTTCTGTACTGAAGATGTGGCATTTGCCTGTACCAAGGTGTCGCGCTCTCTTAATTGTAGGCGCACTTCTTCAGCATTCAGCGCATCAGTTATCTTTTTAAATGAGAAATCCTGTTCAGGCCAACTTAAGATTGATTGCACTATTCTATCGAAATTATTAGGTAGATATCTTAATAGTTGAAAGCTTACGTAATTTTCGTTGAATGTAGGGTCAATAGCATGTAGTCTATTGTAGACTTTGGATAATCTTGTGGAGAACATTAATACACTTTCACTGGGGTTCATTCTCATTTCACACAGTTCACTAAAAATGGTCATATGGTTAGCTCTTGTATCTGGATGAAAATATTTATTTAAAGTCGACCAAGCCACGACAGGATCTTCAATACCGTCCAGGATTCGACGGCACTCCTCGTTTATATTGAGATAAATCATAGATAACGCCACATTTTTATTCCTTTCAAATTCTTTAAGGCATTTTAAATATTCAGAATTGTCTGCAGCCTTTCCAGGCTCCTCTACAGGAGGAGTGGGAGCACCCTCAGTTCCATTTACGACCTTCCAAACGTTCCTTTCCATTAGAACGAACTTTATGTCCAGCTGCCATGTCTCAAAATTTTGAGTATTTAATTTAGGAATACTATAAGTAGCCATACTCAAGGTTTTTTTTTTTTTTTTTTTTTCAAAAAAGTTTTTCTAAAAAAAAACTTTATTCAAAGAACTCCTTTCAAATTTACATTTCAAAAATTATTCAAAAATTTTCAAAAATTACTTTTACCGCCCCCCCCTACTAAAATTTTCTTATACTTTTAAAATTACTAGGGTTTAATTTTTAGCTTTACGACCGCATCGGTCAAAAAAAATTTTTTAGTTATTAGGCTCCAAGCAAAGAGGAAAAAGCCCATAACCTTTTGTTGGAAAAGAAGGGTTCTGAGATACCCATTAGGGTTTAAGTAAAAAAATTTCTATCACCATAATTTTTAAATTTAATTTAGCAGAGTCATAATAACTTGCAGTGGTAGCGTTTGCTGATCTTTCCCGGATACCTATGATTTTAAATTTGTAATGCTGAAAAAAATTACTTTAAGGACTTCAAATATCCAGACTTTAAATTTATAACAAACATTAATTTTATTTAACAATTAACAAAAAAACAATAACAGATATAAAATGACTAGGTAAGTAATTTGATGTAATTAAAAAAATCATTTCATCTTACTAATTCTTCATTCAAAAACAAAAGGAGATCATGGCAGCAGTACAATCTGCAAATTAAGAATAGGAGGTTGACACTGATTTATAGGATGCCGGGGGATATTGATAAAAACATGCAATTTCTTTGAATCCACATCCTTATAATTGATAACTTTATAACTGCTTGAAATACTGTATATCATGCTAAAAATAAACTTTCCTCAAAAATCGAAAGCTGTTAAAAATAAAAAGTAATGCCCTTCCTGGGCAGAGGTAGCCTTCTTGGCTCACAAATATTAAACTTGCATAGTGCTATACTAAAACGAAAAACTCGAAACTGAAGCTGGCACGTAAGACCGCTACTTTTAAATGATTCTGCCGCGGACTGATACGGGGTAACGCCCTCTCCTATCGAGTGGTGAAGCGGCGGTAAGCAGTAGCCAATCAGGTTGTTCTATGACGTCACTCCAGCGTACACATGCCTGCCGGCTCCGATCATGACGCAACAACATGGCGGGTTCGCCGATGTCTGAGTGTGCTGGAGGGATAATTGTTTATGTCAAAGTGCTTACATGCTAAGTTTAAAATAAAGCAGTACTTGTGATTTTAAAGCATTTAAAAGGGGTTTGAAACTAAGGAAGGTGAAAAAGAATTAAGTTATAACTGCACAGGTATTTGAATGATAATTACTATTTAAATTAAGTTGAACAAAGTTGAAGTTAAGTTGAACACTTAGCATTTGAAATTTCTGGGCCAACAGTTTTTCTAGATTATGCAGTTTAATTCTTTTTTTCACAAATAAATCAAGTATTTATAAGCGGAAATCGAGCCAAGCAAAGAAATCGTCTGCGTGGACATAAGAATATCTATGTACACAAAACGAAATCTTTGGAATGCAAAACTTTTTTCATGTTTTCAAAAGAGCGCTCGTTGTAATTGCTTCACAACTGACTTTGACTTCTAGTCGTACAATAACAGCAGTATTTGGTGCATTTTGGCTTCAAATATAAGGGAATAAACAGATGTTCTAATTCTAATTTCAAAGGGATCCGTCCTGGCAAATGACCATACAAAATTTGGTAGGCCTACGATTTGGCGGAATTCAACCAACTTAAATCAATTGACTTAATTTAGTGAAAATTCTGAATTTAGAGCGTCTTAAATCGCCTTAATAACTGCATTATTTCTGCACCAAAAATTAAAATTCAACGCCATATTTCAATAAAACCTTGTTTTTAAAAACACGCTCTCATTAAATTGCTCCAAGCGCTAGAATCATCTTCTCAAAATCGATAAACAATTTTATTTTTTGCCAAATTAAAAAGTTGCACATTTTAGTCTCGGAAAATTTCAAAATCCTATTTTTCTTTTGAGTATAATAGATTTCATTCCTGCTCTGATTTCACATGCAAACGGTATTTTAATTAAAAAATAATGTTACAAATAATCTAAACAACAACAAAAAAAAACGTTATTCGTTTATTTTTACTTCAAGAGTCTGAATCATTTAATAAACATGCCAAATATGGCAACCTAGATATGCTTAAATTATCAAAGATTCCACTGGGGGGTTACAATCGCGAAAAGAAAAAATTAGCCTTTTGCGACATGTTTTTTATCAATATCTCCTAAAATAATTCGAATTTCGAAAAAAATCGCTTCGAGGTATGTCGGGACACGCGCCCTGGAGAATTTCCATACAAAATTTGGTAGGTCTACGATCACCCGTTTTGGAGCTACGCGAAACACCAACAGACAAACAAACAAACTAACGGACAGTTCACACATTGCTTTATTTATATAGATACACCACCATCGTAAGACCAGTATTGTGTTTGATGCGCATAGGACTTATAGTTTTTCTACAGGGCTACGACACAAATTTCTTTTACATAATGGCCTATGGGGTAGAAAAATACTAAAAAGTATAAAATACTAAAAAGCAGGGTAGAAAAATACTAAAAATATAAGCCTATATACAAAATTTCACTTAAAAAAGTACAGCTTGCATTCACTTGGGGTGCAAGTATTGTGTTTGCGTGCAATATTGAAAGACTGCGTTCAGATAGGGCTTTTGCATGCTACAGAGTGCGCATAGGGGTTGTTAAAAAAGTTGATTTTACGTATTTAGGACCTGATTTGTACTCTACATACATCCCCGCATAAAATTTTGTACTGCATGCTGAATGCAAAATTCCTACCTCTAATGATCACTCAACATCTCACTTACTAGATATTGTATTTTTGAAGATGTTTGATAGGAGACTTCTAATACTTTCATTAAATATTTCAAAGGAGTCCACCTGCTGCACATTACAAAGTGTGTTTAAATTAAAAAATATATACTAATTAAGGACAGATGTAAGTTGTTTTACTTCTTCTAAGTATTCCCACGATAGATTTCCAGATTGTACTCTCTTGGAGGTGAAAGCCAATGAAGAGTAGAAATCAGCTGTGAGTAAAGTGCCAAAGATATTATGTTCATTAATTAATTTGTCATGCAATGTAAATAAATCTGGAATGTTCTCGAAAGCAGAAACTAGTATTTTGTAGTCTTTTAAAAAGATCTCTTTTAAAAGGTGTCTTTTAGAAAGGTAGGAGACAGACATTTAGAGAGGAATGGAATGCTTCTAACAGAAAATGTTTATTTTGAGAATTAGAAGAGGAATTGTTTTCATGACTGTAAAAAAGAATCCGCACACAATACTCCCATGAAAGTAATATGCAGCACAAAATGTAATGATAAAATGAAAAATTCAAAAAAGATTCTTGAATAAAATTAGAAAGGTATATATTCTTTAAAAAATGAATTAGGAAATGAATTATAAGCATTACAAGTTCTATTTTTTGCCTTTCTGGCATTAATGTGATTTATTAACATGTGTTGCTTTCACTAGCTGTGGAACTTTTGGATTCTTCCCTATTTTAAAAGGTTTATGAAAAAAGTTTTTTTTTTTAATTATCTAAAAATGACCGTGATCAATGATGCTTTTTGCCTTTACTATTCAAAAAGTAAATCTAATTTCTACCTCACAAAGTTGTGAAGACAAATACTTTTTAAACACTCGCATGCTTCGTGGACCACTTAAAACTTGCTCGTAGACCACCAGTTGGGAACCACTGATGTAAATGAACAAAAATCAGCATGCCAACAAACCAATGCACTTTACATTGTTGTCTGTTTTCTCTAGACTGTTCATTTTACCCCTACTAACTCCCAGGGATCACTCTAGAGAGTTTCAGGAGGGCGGCCCGCCCCGGTGCCCTTTTTCTGGTAAAATGCCGCCCTCCTTGCCCTTTTTCTTGATAAAATTCCACCCTCTTTGTTTTTGTTTTTTTCAATCAAAATGCCTCTCTCCTTTTCTCCGCCCCTCCTTGTTTCCCCTTTTCTTCGATTCTCGTTTCGATTTCTGGCGCTCCTCTAGACCGCGGCCACATGGTCCCGGCTAGACCCCAAAAGAGCCTCTCTTCAACAACAACAAGGAAGTTGATTTGTTTATTCTTGTATCAATGATGTGTGGGGAGGAGGGGGAGCATCTGCTCTGTAAAGCCTAATGGACAGTGCGAAAATGCACAGTGGGGAGAGCCGTTGAGACTATTTTGAATTCATCGATTGGGAAATTAAAAATTTGTGCAAGAGGGTCAAATTCTTTCCGATCCCTGAAGGGGCTGGAGTTATTTTATAATTATGTAATTACGAATATTACACAACAATAATTATTAAGACTTCTTGCCTGTTTAGAAAATCCTTTGCCGCCGCCCACGACATGAAATACTATCGTTCCACCCCCCTCTTTTTTTTATTATGTCGCACACTTGCAATTTACTTTTTCCTCTGACACGGCTTAGCTAAACTGGCGTTCTTATTACAGAATATTTCCAAATGTTATGCATATACAGGGTTTTCCTTACAGAAAAAAACTGGGTGAGAATTTCTCACCCTTTCCCCCAAACTGAGTGAGATTTTTATAAAATGGGTGAGAATTTTTTGCTAATAGATTTGGGTTGGGTAAAGTATTTATAAATGGGTATTTATTCCTCTGTAAGGTAAGAACCCAAAATCAAGGTATTTTATGATTTTTAGTTATTTTTATTGGGTGTAACTGGACCTCCAAGTCTAAATAGGGAGTCTAAATAGTGGAGTCCAAGTCTAAATAGTGGATCCAGGAATGGATCCAGAAACCCCCAGACCCCTTCTTTTTTTTTTTTTTTTTTTTTCCCATAGACTTTAGTTCCTGAGAATCCACTTTTGCACTCTGTCTTCTTTCTTTATTTTTTTTAAACACATTATTAAACACATTTTCGGACATAAAAGTATGTTTATAAAAGCTACCCTTATGTGTTTATAGACAAAAATTACAAAAGTTGCCCTTTTTGTGTGATATGATATGCCCTTTTCCCAAACACTGCCCTTTTTCTGTAATGTGCACCCTGCCCCTTTTCATTTCTAGAGTGATCCCTGCTAACTCCTATATAACAAATTGCAGACAAAGCAAGGAGGAGTAGGAGCGTCGAAATTGAGAATTACAGGAGTACCAAAACTTATGACCACTAACAATATCAAAGTAGCCATTGAATTTTGTGGAGTCACTGGCCATTGGCTACTAAGGAATTTTTTTAATCTTAAGCTTTAGATGCCAGGACAGCTGTATTACGGTTTTTGTTTTGATTTAAACTAGCTTTACTTCTGTTTACGTATGTTTTTGTCAGAATGTTAAAATATATTCTTATTTTATAATGTCTTTTATATTTATGTTACTTTTGTGAGATATTATGTCTTTCAGAATAGTATTTGTTTGCACTATAAAATTTATTTTAATAACTTGGGGCCAAGGCCCCCAGACAAGCTACGCTTGCTTTTCGTATGAGGCATTCGGCCCCTAATAAGGCTTATTCGTAAAAAAGACAATTTCAACAGACAAAACCCGAAGATTGGATCAGATAGAATGTTACTGAGCTACAGATTGCTTGGTTCTTGCATGGTCATTGGTACATAAAAATTTAAACTTCACACTACAGTAGATACCCTCCCCCTCATAACACGGAAGATATTTTGTTATGGGAATCCGTGTTGTACGGGTCCTGAGCTATACTCCACCTGGAGTGCGGACTCTGCTTATAATCACTGGAAAAATTATTTGCACTCCTCAGAAACACAATGATATTTAATGTTGCCATTCAAAAGTTATATTAATTAGGAGCTAAAGCGTAATAAAATCAGAACATCTGTTTCAGCTGTATTTTTAATAATGTACAACCTATTGGATACCTTGCGAATTTGCCACCCATGGCGATTTTTCATTATTTGGCGACTTGCGTACATGTAAAGTTAATAAAAGCTACGGAACAGAAAGGATAGCTTGCCACCAATGGCGACTTTTCATTATTTGGCGATTTACACATGCTCACAACCTATAATTACTGTTCATTTAAGGTTACCGGAAAACCGTTATCCATATTTTCATTTACATAATTGTTTGCAGATTGGCATACTTAGCACCACGAATTATACCATCTCATCCCGCTAGCAAATATCCAAAGTGTACTATAACTACTATAATGGCATAGTTAACGCCACCAAATATTTCTACTGGTAGCAAATAATCAGGCTGGACCAAACTGGCTTTAAAATAATCTGCATTTTAATGATTTTTCATTTTCAAGATATTAGTTATTCTGTTTTGGAAAAACGAATAATCGCTAATCCCAGGGCTGGGGAGTAGCGCGCTACAAGTAGCGAAACTACAGTAGTCGCTACTTTTTTTAGTAGTTTGCAGTGTAGCGCGCTACTTTTTAAAAAAAGTAGTTTGTACTCTAGCACGCTACAAAAAATTAGTAGTTTGTAGCGCATTTTGGAAGCTACTTTTGCCGCGTCATCATTTCCGGTGATTGATCTCGTGGTGCAAATTCTCTTTCTTATGACACTAAGCATAGAACTGGAACTGATGCTTGAAAGAATACCCAATCCCTCCCCAGCCCCTCCCAGGGTATCTATGTGTGCCCCGTGCCCCCCGGGATTCTATGGGGGCACAGACCACACGCACATGAGTCAGGGGGGGGGGGGGAGGGTTTTTTTTTTCCTGCCTGAAGCCTGACCTTGTACATCTTTTTTCTTTTTATCGTTCTCAGTATTATTTGTAGACTCACCAATCTGCTATAAAGAGGACAAAAAAAGAAGGAAAGAGAATCCAAAGCTGATCATATTTAGATGGGGCCTCGGGGTACTGGGTTACTTGTAGGCAAAGGCGCACCCACGGAGGGGCTATGGGGGCTAAAGCTCCCCTAAAACTGGAGAGTTAGATCTGAAAACCTTTAAAAATTGAAAAATGTCATTAATGAATTAAAACATTTTATTATTAAAAATTATCTTAACTATTTCTAAAATATTTTTTTACCAAAGAAAAAAAAAAGAGACGTTGGTTTTTAAGTAAATACTTACAGTCAGTGTATGAAATACAGTTAAACTCTATTACAACGTCAGTGAAAAAGTCAGGTATTTATTTATGACTCTATAACGAGTTACGCTGATAGTGGCCTTGTGTTCTATGGGCATATGATACAGAATATTTTGATGTTATAAGAGAATTATTACTATAATCGAGGTCACTATAACCAAGTTCATCAATATTTGTAGTCTTAGCCCCTCCTAAACTAAAATCTTTGGTGCGCCACTGCTTCGGGGCCCCTTTACTATACCATACCAAGCATTTTAACATAGTATTTTCAGAGTCTCATTATCACACGGATGCGCGGGCAATAGCCCGGAGCCCCTGAAAAATAGAGGGCTCACAAATCTCTCCATTTATTGTATATTAAATTTATATATGCTGCAATAATAATTTTTGTTAAGCTAAATTTCCTTTATGATATCTATATCATAATTGTGTAACAATAAAAAGGCTTCGAGACTTATATTTTCCATTCTTCTAACTCAATAATAATGGTTTCTAAGACTAGATTAATAAAATAGAAATTAAAGGCGTTTTTGAAAACTTATGACCATATGTACTTATCATAAAATATAAATTAGTTAGCATTTTTTTATTATATATATATTATGATGAAAAAAAGAAAATTTTCTGGCAGGCGGAACTTGGCGCACACATACGCTAATAATATAAATGAATTTAAAAAAACATTAAAATCAATTTTAAATGGATAGTCTTGTTCTAAATGAGTATAAATACATGGGTAATTTTTAATTCAATTTTAGAATTATTTAAAAATGTTTTATTTTTATGCTGGGAATTAGAAAACAATCAAAAATAAGTTAAATGCCTATAATAGTACAGAGGCCCAAAATAACCTCTTGCCCCGGGGCCCCATCTAAGTATGAACCGGGTCTGCATATTTTTGACCACTATTGCGTTTTTGCAACATAAAACATTTTCAAAACTTCCAACATTGAATTTTAAAAAATTACATACATATACTTGAGCAAGATTATATAACCAAGAATAATTTTTATTTTAATATTTTATCCATTTGTATTATTAACATTAAGTCTGGGATGAGGGCCGGATTTAGGGGAGGGCAACCGAAGCTGCAGCTCCAGGTCCTCCACAAGAGAGGAGGCTCCCACACAATAGACATCTTTACATAAAATTTCCTAACAAATATCGAACTCGGAAATCCAATCCTGGACTTCTAGGCTATGAGTTAACGGCGAACCCACTTGGCCACAGTTGTCTTCGAAAAAATTCTTTGTTAGAAGATTGACATATGCATCCATTTTATGGTAGTAAAATAGGATCTTTTACATTAATTTCTTTTCACTCAGGGGAGGGAGGGGGAGTTGGCCCCTCCGCCCCACCTCCTTTAATCAGCTCTTGCATTCGAGGGGAAAAAATATTTTAGTTTAAAACAATTCTTCAATGTTAATTCCTTGTACACGAAAATGCAATTCTTTCGCAATTTCTTTCGTTGGCTTAAGGCGCAAAGGGCGCCTTAAGTAGAGGGCGCAGGGGGACTCCCTGTCCACCCAAGTCAGCACGGGCCTGCATAATAGACATCTTTACATAAAATTTCCTAACGAATATCGAACTCGGAAATCGAACCCTGAACCTCTAGGCTATGAGTTAACGGCGAACCCACTTCGCCACACTTGTCGTCGAAAAAAATTCTTAACTTGTTTGAGAAATAATTAGGGCCACCACTCCTTTGTTGCCCCAGGGCATCCACACCTTTAAATCCGGCACTGTCTGGGATGTTTGTTTCTACAAGGCGCTCAAGTTTAGCGTGCTAGAAAATTTTCCTGGACCGACAAAAAATTTGTAATTTTCTTTCTTCTTTAAAACATAAAACAGAAGGCACTGATACTCGGAGTAAAAAATGGCATTTCAATTTACTGTACTTTGATCAAATCGTGTTCACCATCCAAAAAATGTCTCCCAGTTGATCTAGTGATGGACAACAATACAACAATAACTGTTACAGAGGAAATATTTTGATTATTATTATTATTTCACTATATATGAATTTTTAATCTATATTATTGGGATATTTGGGGACGCGGGCTATCCCCCCCCTTTTCAGAGTGATAATATGGGAATGCCACAGAGAAATCAGAATCAGAACAGCTTGCATTTGCATTGATGTCTCTAGTCTGACTGCGAGTGTAAAAAAAAAAGTAGCTGCATTTAACTTCATATTAAGCCAAGGCCAGTTGGCGGATCCAGAGGGGGCATGTGCACTTCCCAGATGAATCAAGTTTAGACCATAAAAATTGATTTATTTTGAAAAATAATGTATGTAAGGTTTGAGTTTTTGAAATATCTATTTCTGTGCATAAAAGTGAGCATTTTTTGCTTTTGAAAAGGAATTTTACATATCTTTAAATAGCATGCTTTTGTGACATCATTAATTTTATTTTTTCTTCTTTTTTTGCACCCTTAAATACAGTGTAGTGAGTGTCCAGCATTCCGTGAACTCGATATGCTTCCAAAGCTGGAATGATATATAGTCAGTCCTCGCAATTAGCGAGCGCCCCCCCCCCCCACCCATCCCCTCTCACAGAATTCAAAGGAATTGTGTGAGGGGATTCTTGATCTTGAATTCTGTGGGAAGGACTTGCAGTGGGCAATACAGCTTCATTTTACAACTTCCTGGTTTACACAAGCCCAGAAAATTACTGAGAAAGCAATGAAAAGGATGAAAAACTCAAATTATACCCCTTGAACCTGAACCTATAATGAATTGTCTAATGAATTGTTGGTTCGTTCTCAAACGTGAACTGCCCACCCATTTATTGTTGTCTTTTTTGGGGGGAGTTACGTTGCGTTCAAATTTTCATTTTAACTAGGTTAATGTGACTTGTAAATATATAATTTTGTGAATAGTGTTTAAGTTTCTATATTTTATGTATGTTTAATTTTATGCTTAAATTTTATTTAATGAATACAATTACCAAAATGGGCCTAAATCAAAGAACCAAAGGTATGTTTAACTTGTGTGTATATATTTTTTCCTCTTTCTTAAATGTAATATAAAACCAAAAATAATTGAACAGTATGTAAGATATTACAAAAATTAGTTTTATGCGTGATTTCCCCCCCCCCCCCACGAATCTCGATGAAAGTGAAAGTTTATTTTTGTAATAGTTATAGTATTTTACGATCTCAAAGAAAACAGCAACAAATAAGAATACGAGTAAGAATAAGTAACCAGATTATTTAAATACAAATTTAATGATTTTTTGAAAATCGACTTTTCCCAAAGGGGGACAAGGGGCAAAACGGGTATTTCACAAATTTTTAATATTGATTTCATATCTCAAATTAAAAAAGCAGACATTCACAGGATTTTTGTTTGAAAATATAAAAAAAACAGGAAAAGCGGGGAAAAAATTGAGTGATTCTTTGAAATTTACCTTGAGGGGTGGGGTCAAAATGAGTTTTTCACATATCCTTCATATCTTACAGGGAAAAAAAAACAGATATTAAGATTTTTTGTTATAAAATGTAACAAAACGGAAAACCTAAAGAAAAATTTAAGGATTTTTTAAAGATTGCCTCCCCAAGGGATGCTGCACTGGGGGGGGGGGGGGGCAAAATGTTTTTTTACATATATATTTAACATATCCTTTGTATTAAAAAAAAGAACATTCATATGATTTTTATTTTAAAATAAAACAAAAAAGAATATCTAAAAAGAAATTTTAGGAAAGGGAGGGGATAGCAAGTTGGCAAAACAAAGAAAAACAAATGAAGTATAAGATTTTTATTTTGCTTTAAAATGTAATAAACAAGAACGTCTAAAAAATATTAGGATTTTTTTGTCGCCCTTATGGGGGAATGGAGGAAGCCAAAACATGTTTTTCAAATATCCTTCATATCTCAAAGAAAAAAAAAAAAGCAGATATTCTTTATTTGTTAATGAAATATTTAGATTAGTTAAAATATGTGTTAATTTTAAAAAAAGTTTTGCTATGTCACTTTCTTCGAACATTCAACTATCAACATACGTCAAAAAATAGTAAGGCTGTCTCAGCCCCCCCCCCCCCCCACAGAATATACATTTTGTATGGCAAAATTATTACATACGTAGCTCTAAACGACACATTTAGTGACGTAAGCTGTCCTCCCTTCGCAAATAAATAAATCATTAGCTTTTAAAATGAAATGCGACTGCGGTGCGTTGCAGACTAATCACACTCTTTACAGACCATTTCATCTTTTAAAAGAAAGAAACAATAGAAAGGATAAGTTCTTTAAAACAATTAAAGCGAAGTGCCCTTTAAGCTTTCTCATCTCTCTTCACTTTTCATATCTATTTTGCATTTTACCGTGATCTGCCAGATTTGGACAAAATGCCCAAAACCACATTTGAAACTGTTTCAGGTGATGTTGCAGAACACTGGGCAGGGCCCGATTATGGCCAACAGGGGCCGCAGACATTGATGAATTTGGGGGCCCCTATCTAAGAAATTTGTTTTATTTTTCATAAAATTTTGATATAAAGAATATTTCAGAACAGCATTTGAAATTGTAGGCCCTTTCGAGACTGGAACTCTGGCCAAAGTCCCGATTTGCCCATGTGATAATAAGGCTCTGACACTGGGTATAATTCTGCTCCTGGGTTCAAAGCTTTTCTATTACCGATTTACATATGACACCAGGTGTGCATTGAATCCTTTAGGAGCCCTCGGCTAGCGATTGAAAAGGGGCTAGGGAATTTAGAGGCAATAGAATATTAAGATATGTAATATTTGAAAACTAGGCTTACATGCCTAAAAACCATATTTAACTATTTTAAAGCTTTTGGAGCCGCTGATTCTTTGGGCGATCCCTCACGACGCAGGTTCTGTGGGGGTCCTCCGCTAACACCACTGTGTAAAGGCATAAAATTACAAGGGAATAAATAATCAAACTACTTTGGTATATTACTCTGATGTATACAAAATTACTTTAATTACAAAGTAGGATATCCATTTTTGGGAAGCCTCACTGGGGTCCCCGGCAATCGCCGACCAGCTTACCTGGCCAGTCTGGGCCTGTATGACATACATACATACATGATTAAAAAAAAGCTTTAGATTATTTGTTGTTCTAACCCATAAATAAAATCACTACTTAAAACAAAACAAGCTAACAAATAAACAAAAAGTACTTACAGGATATGACAAACCACCAACAGCAAGAGTAAACAAAAACTGTGGATAATTTTCCAAGCTAAAACAGAACAGAACCATTTATCTAATATCAAAATATATAGGTACAGAAGAAAAAAATCTAAAAATTAAAACTTACAAATTTCCATGTGCTCTTTGAAGGCAGTTAAAGACATTATTACTATCACTGTACATAATTGGATACTGAAAAAGTAAATGAGAAAAAAATTTAGTTTTGCATAACAGCTTTCAATGATGCAAATCATGTAAATAAAGCCTAGTTCATTTATGAAATTAATCATATCCAATTCACATAGCTTCACATTCAGTATCATTACATAGTTAATGTCAATGAAGTTCTCTCACTAAGGTTTTTGTAATTTTAAAAATATAGGCTAGTCAAAATGTTGTAAAATGCATTAATATATGTAATTCTACACTATGTACGAATGTCACAACTTAAAAAGCAAAGAAAGAATTGAAAGTTCATATAAAATTTGCATTTTTAATCCCAACACTTATCAATAAAGTTCATTCATTAGAAAGAACAACAATAATCTAGCCATTTTGTGCAAAATTCTGAGTCAACAGGGTGGCAACAGAAACTGAGAAAAAAAGTTCCCTGACTATCTTTATCAAATTTCCAGAACCAATTATATACATACCATAATCTTTCATGTAAATCACCATTGTGTATCATGCACCAACAGGTGAATGTTTCATATAGGGAAATAAATAAGAGAAAACAACAAAAATACTTAATTGAAAAAACGCTCAAAATACTGGTGTTAAACGATAAAGTAATTAAAAAACTTTGTAAAAAACACACTCTTTCCTTTTACTTCTTATGTGTGTTTTTTACAAAGTTTTTTAATTACTTTATCGTTTAACACCAGTATTTTGAGTGTTTTTTCAGTTGTTTTGTTTATTTGAAGTATTAACACTCACTTTTGTTCTCTCTTTTCTTCCTTCCTTCTTCGTGTGCTTTTTCTTGCTTATTTCTTTTCTGTTTTTGTGTTTTCTGTATGGATTCATCTTTGTTTAACCGTTTTTCCCGTTTACGATTGAAACGTTCTCGTTTCTTGAATCATTTAGGTTTTCTTGTTCGATGCAAACGCAGTAATGTCATTCCTATTTCCTCTTTCCTTTTACTTCTTATGTGTGTTTTTTACAAAGTTTTTTAATTACTTTAAAAATACTTAATATTAATAAAATTGTAGTTCAATTTCATAAAATTTAGTTGAACACTAAAAGACAATATATAGCAGAAAGTTTCCTCGATTTATATAGTGTTCAATTTTAAGCATAAGGATGACTGATCAAAATAAACTGGTACCCTAATAACTTATTTTACTTCAATCAATGTATCGTTTCAAATTATAAAAAAAAAAATATGTAAAAAGGTTACAAAATGAGCACTATCTATGAAAAAAAAGACGACATCTAGTCATATGAATATTAAGACTAGTTTGTGTGAAATCTGAAAACTTTATCATGTGCACCTTGTTTTTTCAAAAAGTATTGGAGGAAAATTGTACAACGTACATGAAATAAAAGTATATCTATAAAAAATAAAGTACCATTTTCCTCTTCAACAATTTTTTAAACTGAATTCTGAAAATATAGTTATTAAAAGGAATAAAATTTGGTTACAGTCACTAACGAAAGCAAAAGCAAATGTTTGAATTATTACATTTAATATTAATAATGTAATTTTCAAACCTCTTTGTTATGAAACACAAAATCTCAGTCAAAAATTTATTTTGTGAAAGCCAAGTTCTCATTAATAACACATCAACATTCTCGAATTTTTGAAAAACATTAAAATAAACAGGAAACATACTATTCTATGATACCCATTTCAAATGTAATGACCTTCAAAATAAAGATAAATTTAAATACAAGTGAAATCGGAACAATCACATAATAACCCGAACCTATGACTTTATTGAGGAAGCAATTCACATGCGAAATTGATTCACATGCTGATATGATTCGCAGATCCGGTTTCTAGTATGATCCGTATCTTAGAATGAGTCCGATGCATGCGCTTTTTCGGATTCATATAGTGATAGTGCCTACATCACTTCCCAGCAAACACACATAGGTTCTCTGAACGTCTATTAACGTTCAGAAAATGTCTTCTGAAAATTAATAGACGATCAGAGAACCTGTGTGTGTTTGCTGGGTTGAGTCTTGGATTCATATTTCTATGTTCTCGTATGATCTGTATTCTGGTTTCGGATTCCTAAAATGTCTACATCAGTTGAGTATCGTGCGATCCGGAACGGAGCCGCGAGTCAGACTGACAACTAAAAACGATCTAGTTCACTAGGCAAAAACTAAAGTTCCCTGAATTTTAAATATTTTTACAAAATTCCCTGATATTTCCAGATCGATAAAGTACCCTGATTTTTCCATGATTTCCCTGATCTGTCGACACCCTGGTCAAGTGACATGAGAGGAAGGAAATAGCATATGAGGACAAGCAATGGCCACTGTTATCTGTGGTAAGCGGAAGCATGGAACGAGGCTTGGAGCTACTGCTCTTGCAAAATGCAAACAAATCATACAGCAGCACTAAAATAATGTTTTACAGTGCCAAATTTGCTAAATGTTCCACTTGACAAAACCTGTAGTGAGTAGTATTACAGAACACCACGATTCACTACACACAGGGGTCTTTCCTAAATAGCCATTTAGGAAAAGCCCCTAGTTGGAGACTGATATTGGCTGATCGGGAAGTTTGCCTATTTCATCAACATATCCATAAAAATAGGCATTTGGCTGTTGCAGATCTTGTCACTTGTAAAAAACAAAGTTTTGAAAACACCATTTCCGAAGCAACTGTGCGTTGATATATCAGGTGTGGAAACACATTACACAAAGTAAGGCAAAAAGCATTTTTCATTTCATCGAATAAACGTCGTCGTATTATATGGGCCAAATCTAACCTTAATTAAACTCCAATTCAGTAGAAGAAGGTACTATGGACAGATGAATTGATTTTTCAGGTTTCATTTGTAAATATTAGCCAGAAGTTTATTAGGAAGAAGGGTGAAGCAAACGATCCATTTTTTTACAAGTGCATGGTTCTTAAAGTAAGCTCTGTGATGGTGGGGGGCTGCTTGTAAGCGAATGGAGTTGGTAATTTGCATTCTTGTTGGGGCTCGATGAAGGCTTAAGACCATAAACGTATTTTTGAAATGAATCTACCCCCATCAGCACAGAGATTGTTTGACAGAAAACAATATCTTTTCCACCAAGTTAAGGCAAGGCTGCATATATCGAAGATAACAAAAACATAGCTACTTTCAAAATGTGTCCCTATTTCAGAGTGGCCAGCAGCAAGTCCAGATCTTTTTCCTATAGAGACTATTTGGAGAATAATTTAACAAAGATATGGATTTTTCCAAAGATGTGCAGTACAACAATTGTACCAAAAAATAAATGTGACTTAGAATGACGCTGGTACAAGTGCCTTACCCAAGAGTCCCCTCTTTTGATGAGAAATCCCTTCACCCTTCATGGAAGATGGATAAGGAATTTCTAGAGGCAGGCATTTCTTTTCTTACTGTGGGAGAGTCGGGCATGTTAGTAGATAATTGACTGGGGAGAAAGTGGTAGTCAAATGTAGGGATGTTAACACCAACATTCGATTTGGGAGCACCCCGGGCACAGAAAAAATTTCATTTGGGAGCACCTCGGGAGCACAAAAAATATAGCTTCCGAGAGGAAAATTAAGATTTGGGATCAGAATTAACATAAAATTGTCTGTGTTGACTAATTCCTGTGTTAACTTTTCAAAAAGGGCACTTAGGGGTTCCACGAGAATGTACAGGTAGATAACATACCTAGAAACTGGTTTGGAACTATCTGATCCCCGAAAATTTAACATGTACAGTTATAATATGTGTTCTGACTTACAATGCATAGTTAGATTTTTTCCAGTTTGTCTTTAGTTTCCCCCCCCCCCTTCTTTTGGAGAATATATCCTGTAGAAGTAAGCATAAGCGAAATAGGAAAAATGATTTGTTGATAATATTTTTCTCTAAACATGACATAAATATGTGAATTAAATCTGCACATAACTAGAAGTTTTTGATAAAAAAAGAAGTTTTAATCTAAGTAATTTTGAATTTTCTGCTTAATTTTTTTCCTCAAAATTAAGTGATGTAGATGTTTATTATTTATATAGTACATTTATTGAAGAAGGTTTCAGAAATTTTTAGCCAGACATGACTTGTTAGGCAGTAGGGGAAGGCAGAGGGACTGTTAATTTTTGTTCCTCAATTTTATCCCACTATCACTACTGGACCACAATTACTGGATCACATTCATATATGATATTTCACCTATATTGGTACAAACTTTTAAACAGAAAAGGACTATCGGTGTAAGTGGATTAGGATAGATGTGTTTAGCATGTAATAAAAATAATAAAAATTTCTGCAGTGCAGGATGTATAAAATTTAATAATATAAATCAGAATTTTATTTAAATTCTTTTGTTCGCAATAATTATTGAATGATTACCAAGTAAAGATTTTTAAAGTTACTGAATATATACCTTTATTACTATTAGACATTATTTGGAATTGCATCAAACAATTTAACTCATCCATCGATTGATAACTATAGAAATTGGGAAAATTGAATTCAGAACACAGAAGATTGCTAGAATAAATGACAGTCATGCAAATTTTCTATTACATTCAATGGTTGGAATGTACACCACCATATCAAATCACTGAAATATATTCGTTCTTCCTATTTCACTTCTAATTTAATGTTTGCTCATTCATGAAAAGTGAATATAAGATTTTTAAAAAGCACTATTCTTTAAAATAAATAAAAATAATTACTACGAGTAAGTTTTTTAGCAGGTATAAAATAAATATTTTTTTTTAAACTCACAGAATTGTCCAAAGGTATGGAATACAGTTTAACATATTTTAAATAATTTATTTTTCATAAAGCTTTATTTTTAATTTTTTGTAACATACTTAAGAAGGTCTTCTTAAACCTTGCTTTAATCTTTTGAAAATGAAAAAAGTATTAATATTTTATTTTAACTATCAAATGTTTTTAATCAGCTTAAATTTAATTAAAATAATAAAAATATTTAACATCCTCTTGCCAGAAGTACTCAAACAAATTATATATTAAAAAACCTTCCAGAATTATTTTTATTTATTTTTTTTTTTAACTGAAAATAAGTTTAAATTGATGAAAGTTTGTTTTATGAATAAATCAGCTTTTAACTTATAACACAGTTTGTTTTCTTAAGACATCCTTTCCCAGAACTAGCTATCTTTTGCTTTTAACATTTTTTCTTCATTCATTAAAATGTTGAGAATTAAAAAAAAAACAGAAGATATGTAATATCAATATTTAGAATACCAAATCTTGTCAATAGTCTGATTTACTAAATTCTGCAGTTACTCCACTTTTATATAATTAAAACTGTGACGTAATAAGAGGGGGGGGGGGCGCCTGGGTGGCAAGATAAAAAAAAAAGATGGTGGCCAGCAGAACACTTAAAAATAATATGGTGGAAAACTAAAGGATCGGGCCCTGGCCGCACGACTGTCAGTCTGGAGTTTTGGTCGGTTTTATCCAGATGAAAAGTCAATACAAGTTAGAACTCCTTAAAAAGTCATCCAACCAAGGCACCCCGTTAGGAGATATCCCTTGTCTAGGCTTGCCATAACAAACAAGCAAATCCCACAGAATTTTTGAATAACAAAACGTCGTTTTGCTGTGGCATAATTTCTGTATCATTCGTAATTATATATGATTAGTAAATAACTGTTATACATTAAGAATAATATGTACTACAAAAGCCGATTAAAAAGCGGAAATCGTTTAGTGGGAAAAATAAAAAATAAACTTGTTAGTGTGCAAAACTATTAAAAACATCAAGAAGAGCAATAACTATGTACAGCTGGCGACGAACACTGGAATAATGATTGTTTGATAATTCGCAACTACATGTTTATCAAACATAGCGACCGATATTCGAGGATTGACAGATGGAATCAGAAATATTTAGATAACTTTATAAAATTTTGAATTTCCCAACCATATTTTCTTCCCCCAACTCCCAAGTGAAATGCCTACGTAGTTCTGTTCTGCCTGCGATCGCACTACTCACTTGAGTCAGCAAAAATGAAACATACTATAGTCTGTATGTCGAGTCGAGAGAACGAAACTAAACAATGCACGTGCAAATTGGCGAAGAGTAAACACCTGGCATTTTGCCAAAGCACCAAACACAGTATGAATTTCTGCTTTCTTCCATTTACGCTGTTTGGCGAATTTAACCTTTCTTAATTCCAAACTAGGGATTGGTGCCAAAAAATGTAATTCTTTGGTAACCCGTTTATTTACTTTCGTTCTCTCGTTTCTGTGAACAGAGTATAGAGTGGCCCCTTTTCGGGTTACTCGGCTTGCGTAAATGAAAACATAGACAATGAAAAGGGCAGTAACAGTATTTTGATCTGAAAAAATAGAATATTTGAAAAAGGCATTTTAATAAATTACACTTGTGGGAAAGATCCAATTTCATAGACTGTTTCTGTGAAAGGGCTGCTTTTAATCGAACCTATTTTTATGATAGGGTTATTGTATTTAATCGTATTTCTGTGAAGGGGCTGTTTTAATTAACATATTTTTGTGATGGGTCGCAAATGGTATGTAGGGAAAAAAAAGTGGTAATTGCTGACTAAGAATAATAAAAATGTAAAAGCAGGAGGGCAGAAAGAAGAGAAATAGGGCAGCCGGATACTAAAAAGACGAAAAAAGGGCCGCCGGGCGCTGCGTCCTGCCAAATCAATCTAGAATCAACACTAGAATCTGTGACGGTGCTGACTAATGTCAACAAAACGGAAAGAGATGCCGCAACGCAATAAATGTAAACAGAGGGGAGAGGATGGCACCATGAATGAAGTCGGGACTAGAAGAGCGGCAGGCAGGGTGCTGTTTTGGGGGGGCAAAAGGGCGGCGATTTTTTTTTAAAGGGCAAGTAGGGCTGGATTTCTTGCCTTAAAGGGCAGGCAGGGTGCAGTGCCCTTCGAAAAACGCCTAGGATGAACATGTATAGGACTTATAGTTTTTATACAAGGCTACGACAAAGATTTCTTTTACATTATGGCATATGGGGAGAAATTCTTGAATGCGCGTTTAAACGGCAAACTCGATTGAGCTTCAATTTGGTATATATGTTTGAATTATTCATCGATTAAAATTTATTTAAATGCTTAGTAATGATCTTAATCGTAAGTGTTTGGAAAGTCGAGTGGAGTCACTCCAGATTTTTTACTTTAGTTGAGCAAAGAAATACCCTTGTAATGCTCATCATAACTAAATGTTTTGTTTCAAGCTAACATGAATGTCATTACGATGTTGTACTGAGAATACCAAATGTTAATAAAATGTTTATTCTGCATATCTGCTTCTGTATGTTTCACACTTTTTGCAAGGTATTTCTTATGTGAAGGAACTTCACTGACGTTTACTAACATGTAAAAGTGTTCATAAAATATATCTTTTTTTTTTAAGTTTAAAAAAAAAACAAAGCGAAGAACAATATTTTTATGCAAAACGAACTGCAGAAAATAATATTATTAAAAGCCCCTAGAACAATTTCAACTCACTCAAAAAATGTTTTTTTTTTCCTATATATAAACCAATTTTTGACAGCTGATCCTTCCGCATTGAAAAATAAGCATTTGGTATGTGTGTGTTTGTTAGAAATATGGTATGAATATAAATCTAAATAAAAGAAAGCATGTTGTTTTTACGTTATTGGCCGGTGTGTGTGTTTGTTAGGAATGCAATGTCAATATAAAAGTATATAAAAGAAAGCATGCTGTAATAAAAACTTATAAAACATTATTTAATACGGCGGATTAATCAGTTAAAATTTTTTATTTGGGAATACCTTGTTCCCCCGTAGACGATATATTATATTTCGGTTACACATACACACATAACCATCATCAGTCGTTTCTGGATCTCACACTAATGGCTCCTTTTCAATCTCTTCTCTCTTCTGGAACTTTCGATGAATGACGTCATCCCATGATCGGTCGATTGTATGAAGCGCATCGTTGATGCTGCCATCTGTCGTCACTATTTCCAAGCTCTCACGAATGTAGGCATATATACTATTTTTAAAGTTGGCTATTTTTTTAATATTTTTAAAATCAATGGTAATGGGCTCTTCCAAAGCAAAACGGGCCAGAGCGGTACTTTGTTTCTGGAGGTTAATGTCTTGAAAGTGTTTGTTTTTTCGCTCTTTAATTTTCCTCTTTGTAACGCCGATGTAGCAATTTTCTTTATTAGTATCATTTGACAAAAAATTAATTTTATAGATCCCTGTGGTTTCGATGGGGTTGATTGGGTCTTTTTCCGATCTAATGCGCTGAAAGATTGTTTTATTAGGTTTAATTGGAATACGGAAGTTCTTTTTAATGGTGATATTAGAAAGTTTATTGGCTATCCCTCGGCTAAAGGGGATAGCGGTAGTAAAACGTGGTTTATCTTTTTGACGGTTGTCTATAATATTTAATTTACGTTGCCTTGCTTTGAAAATTTTATCGAAAATTTCTCGAGGGTAGTTGGCGTCTTGACATTGTTTCCTAATGAAAGCAATTTCTTTTTGAAGGAGGTCAGCGTTAGAACAAACCTTGAATGCGCGGTCGATATAGGAACGAATAGCTGCAATTTTATAGTTGAAAGGGGTTTTAGATTTAAAATTTACTATATTAGTATTACAAGTAGGTTTTCGAAAAATGGTGGTCTCAATGAGATTATTGTTTCTTGTTATGTTCACATCTAAATAATTGAGGCTATTATTGATTTCTTTTTCGTAGGTAAATTTAATGTTCGGGTCTATGGCATTAAGTTGATTGATCAAATTATTTTCTTCATTATTGTGGGTGGTAAGGATAGCGAAGATATCGTCGACATAGCGAAGCCAAAGTTTGATGGTACTATTGTGTGTCTGTTTAATCTGTTCCTCAAGGATTCTCATTTTCCAGTCGGCAATTATTCCGGATATGGGGGAGCCCATGGGGACCCCTTGTATTTGTTGGTAGAAGTGATTATTATATTGAAAATAAGAATTATTTAAAATTAGATTTATTGCACTAGTTAGGGTGTTAATTATGTCTATAAAACTACTTTGAATTTGTTTGTTAATAATTTGGTTCATTTCTTTAATATCTATTGACGGGTATAGATTTACAACATCGAAACTGACCATAATATCATCTTCATTAAGTTTATAATCGCGGATGTTTTTAATGAAATTGTCGGTGGAAGTTAGAGTGCTGTTAGAGGGAGGTATAATTTCTTGCAATATATCCTTCATATATTTTTCAAGAGTGTAGGTGGGGCCTTCGCATTTGCTCACAATTGAGCGGAGGGAGGGAGGATTTTTACGATCTTTAAATTTAGCGAAAATTCTTGGAGCGAAATTAGCGGTATTGTTATAGTTAGGACCTTTCTGATCCGGCCAGGTACCATTTTTTATTAAAGTTTTTAGTTTATTATTGATTTTCATGGTGGGGTCTTTGGGAAGATGTATAACGTTTAGGCTATTGATGGTTTGTTCCATTTTTTCATGGTAATCTTTTTTTATCCAGAATAACAATCTTTCCTGTCTTGTCAGAGCTTAAGCAAACGATCTTGTTATTTTTCTTTAGATTGCTGAGGCATTTACGGTCTTCATGATCTTTAACAGCAGTTTTAAGTTTTTTATTCATTTCTTGGTGGGCATGCATACGGATTTCTTGTTTATCTGCGGGGGGTAATGAGACAATGGCTGCCTCAATGCTTGCAACGGTATCATTGATATCAATTTTGTCATCAAGAATGAATTTGGGACCGAGGTTTAGAGTGGCTTTTTGCTGTTGAGTAAGTGTTATGGAGGATAGATTAATAAATTAATCTTCTTTGTTAGTTTGAGCTTGTTTATAGCATTTATTATTTTTCATCCAAATGTTAAGTTTTTTATAGTGGTTAGTGTGGTAAATCTCTTTTTCTTTCTTGCAAAAATTGTTTATTTTATTGACTTTTAAACGGTAATTATCCGGAGAGCACATGGTTTGAAGTTTGTGATTGTAAATTTTTTCTTCTTTCGTTAACTTAGCTATTTATTTAAATTTGTTCCTAATATATTTTTTAAGTAAGAATAGCTCAAAATTTTTTATATCATAAAAGAATTCATTAAGAAGGAAATTATTTTTAATTTTCATGAATTTAGGGGTAATTTTAAAATGTACACAGTCTTTTAAACACAGTCATGACGCCTGTTACGGTTGAGCCTCCGAATGTGGAGCATATATACAGTAAGTTAAGATGTTTTTCCAAGAAAAAAGTTAGCGAATTTCAGCATATCAATTTTTTAAAAGTCGGTGGGTGTTAGGGACATTTCTGAGAGCTTAATTTAAAAAATAAAGTGCTTTTTTTTAACGAATCTTTGCAATGTTTAAGGTTTTTAATGTGAATTTTAAGTTGATATTTGATGTTTTTATGTTGTCGTAAGTGCTATTTTAAGCATACTGACTTTATACGAGGTGTACAACTAGGTTGTTTAACCCACCAATGTTTTTTTTAGTTGAAAACGGGCCAGTGTTTGCCCAGTTTACATTAGCTGTACAACTAGGTTGCTTAACCCACTCTAGTTTTTTTTAGTTAAAAACGGTCCACTGTTTGCTTATTTTAAATTGCCTGTTACTGAATTTGCTGACTTTTTCAGGTTAAATATGGATGGTATACTTTGTTTTAATGTTTTTGTTAGTGGAATATATGTGCAATTTTAATGTGTTAAAATACTTTGACTTTGCTGATCGTGCAAAATGGCTGGCAACAGTCGCTGGGGGCTTGGCAACCGCGAAGCTCCAGCGACACCCTAACTAAATCTGCCGTAAACTCCCTTCCTCGCCGATGCTTCGGCAAGCGAGCGGAGGTAGCGTAAACATCGGCGCGTTGATGAAATCCAAGATGGCGGGGCGGGTCCCTCAACCTTACTCTCCCCCTAATGCAAAACGAGTTGCAGAAAACAATATGATAAAGAATCCCTAGAACAATTTCAACTCATGCTAAAAATATGGTTCTCTTCCATACATACGATATTTTCTTCCATTATATATAAGTTGTGTGCCATTACCGTATAAAATACACAGTAATGGCACACAACAATTTATTAAAAAGAGATATCTTTCACAAATTGTATTAGGGCTTACTTTGATTCCAAATTTTTTTCTTGCTTGAGATACTCTTATTGCATGCCAACTTGCTACAAGGAACGAGGAAGTTCCAACCAACAAAACATACCCATACTCTCTTGGAATATCAACAACAACCATTTTAAATGCTCTGAAATAAAAAGATATCAACCAAATTTAGCTGAGTATTATCAGAAAAATGCTAATCTGGAAACAAAGGAAAGGTAATTGATATTATAGATAATAACAGGTTTGGTTATTAAACCACACACACACATAAAAAAAAAAAACCTCATGTGGACATCACATAACGTCTATGAAATTAGTACATAATTTTTTTGGTACTTACGTATTATTCCGGCGGTCCGCCAAGACAAGCGATTTTTTTGCCAAGAGAAATGCCGGGCATATGAAATTATTAATGGTTTAGAATACGATTGGCAACAGTTTGGCAACTCATTTGACGGAAAAATAGTTTGGCGGGAATGACCGTCGGGATAATACGTAAGTACCATTTTTTTATGCTCTTCATTCAAAATTGAGATAAGATACTTTAATGGCGTTAAGATTTGAATATTTCTGAGCAAATATAAAAAACACTCAAGAAACTGGCATTTAAAAGATGAAATAATTAAAAAAATTTCTAAAAAATATACACTCAACAGGTATACTAATCAAACTGTGTGTATGTTTCTGACCAAAATAACCTTCACCCTACTTGAAGCATCAGAGATCAGAAGTCTACAAAAACAAAACACGCCCCAATGATGTCAATGTTTCTTATCAAGTTTCCCCTGTTTCAGTGATGCTAAAGTTAGGGGAAACAAGGGGAAAGGGACTTTTTCGCGGAAAATAGAGGCCCGTTTGGAAAAATCATAGGGGAAAATGGAAAATCCGGTGTAAAAGCAGAGTATAGGGAAAAACGCGCAATGCATCACGTAAAAGCGAGGTCAAGATTTTGCAGATTGAGGAAATTTTCTCTTTTAGCGGAAAAATTTTCGATAAATTTGTGAGGAATAGGAAGGAGAGGAGGCGTTTGAGATTTCACCGATGCACCGATGTTACCGGTGCACAACCGAGCATTCGAAAAGGCGGAGCGTTGAGCCGGGGCCATCGCTAAGCAACGGGCCTGCTTATGAGTTGCCATCCCTAAAAATGAGTTTATCATTGAGGACTGTTTTCCCCAGTCATAGTATTCTATTTTATTATTCTAAGTATTATAAATGTTATATTATTTTAAAACAATTTTTTTTTATACTTTTGTCGTACTAAAGAACTTTAGATGTAGGTAATCGTTTTGTGAATCTTGCGCCATTTTCTTTCATGAAAATTTATCCTAAAATTCGAACATTTTGCTGTGAATGTAAAGGTAAGTGAACGCTTATAATGTATTTAGAATTTTAAAAATATGTATGTAAATCATGTTTAGTGAATAATTACTCATGTGTTATTTATAAATAAATTATTTTAATCAGAAATCGTATTACTTGAGTAGTTTTTATTCTTGTAAATAAGCATGACGTTGTGATACTATTTAGACAATTTAATTTTGCCAGTTGAAAATGTTATTTATCAGTTATATATGCCTTAATTATGTGATTAAGACTTACATCTGGTACAGTGCAGAAATACAGTAAATTATAAATTATTGATTTTTGCCCGTTTATACAGAAACTTCAAATGTAGTTAATATTTCTTATAATAACAAATAATTGAAAATTTTTGCTATTTTTTAACGCTAAAAATTCTCTTTACAAATGTGGTTAGTTATTTTCCTACATATATTGGTATGCTATATCGATATAGAGCATTCCGAAGAATTAAAAATAAGTTTAAATTAATTTATACAAATGTAAATTTGAATTATTTTCATTGTTCATACTTTATAATTAAAAAAAAATATTTAACTTCTGAATTTTTTTTATCTTTTGTAATTTTATTTTAAAATTACAAAAGTGTAAGATGTAAGATTTTGGGGCCCTAAAATCTGTAGGCCCTGAGCAGTTGCCCCGTTTGCCCTGCCGGTAATATGGCACTGGTAATAAAAAACCCATCCCCGTTAAAACCATGGACTAAGAGGGTTCAGGACAATCATCCAAGCATTGCGAAAGAACTAAATGAAATTTGCCCAAAAGGTGGCGCTGGGAGTCGTACTCATTAATTTTTGGCGCATGCGTCGTCTGCTAGTAGCTGAAACGTAAACAAATATCAACGGAAGCACCCCGCGGGAGATACTTACTCCGTGTGTCGTCAGAGGGCGCCCGTGCCGTTAATTATTAAAAGGGGGTCGCATATTTTCCTTTCAGAGGCTGACGCAGTTTCGCCCGTCTGCCGCTTCCCGATGACCGTCCTAAAGCCTCTTAGTCCGTGGTTAAAACACATCTTTTACGAACTTTCAACAAATTTGAGGACGCTAGACAATTAATGTCCATTTTCTTTCATAGATGGCGCCATCACCGCACTTTGCAAGTCAAAATCCAGCTTAAGTCAACCTTGCATTGCCAAGTCAAATCTCAAGCTTGATTTAAGCTTATGTGCTGTCTGGGTCTTACGCTTTAAAGTCAAAAAATAATGTATGATATTTTTATTTGTATTTAAACCAAAAAAATGTAATTACATCCCTAGCAGCAATCTTTGCTCGGGCTTTACCAGGCCTATGATCGGTGCATCGGCTATACATCGCCTGATCATTACTGATCATCCTTAATTTTTCGTATGTTCATCTTTTCCCGATGATCGAATCTTTACACTGAGGTCTGATAGGCGCTTTCAAGATTGCGAAGGGTAAAGCGAGCAAACAGGTTTATATCGGTCTTTCTCCCAAGTAGCTGAACGGCTCGATATCTCCGTTCCTTCATTAATGTGCAAAGAGCATCATATGCACACCATATGTTTGTTTTAAGGTTGCTGATTGGCTAAGCTATTACGCGGAAGCAGTTTGAACAGTTTTCGCAAAATCTCAAAATCTAATCCAAATTTTAAGACACTTTAGGGGCATAGTTTAAATTGTACGACCACCTATCGTGTCACTAAATTTTGCTTTATTCACTTAAGTCGTATGTGATGCCCCGACAAAAATTTACGCAGTTTGAAACGATTTTCAGAAAAAATCTCAAACTCTAATTTTTTTTTTTTTTTAATCCGACGATTATAGCTTAAGGTGAGTGATTGCCTATCATGTCAGTAAATTTCATTCCTTTCGCTTTAGTCACTTTTACGTGATGTGCGAATAAAAATTTACGCAGTTTGAAACAATCTTCGAAAAATCTCAAAATCTATAGAGAGATTTTTAAAATATTCATTATAATGAATATTTTTAAAAATTCGAAGCCTATACTTTAAGTTAAGTGACCACCTATCATGTCAACAAATTTTATTTAATTCGCTTCAGTCAATTTTACGTGATGTGCGAATAAGAAAAGACAGAACGACAGACAGACAAACTTTTTTTTTTTTTTTTTACGGCCGTACACAGGTCCCAAATGCTTAAAACGGATAGAAATCGCAAAATCTTTTTAATTTTGAGTAGTGTACAGGAAAAGTCTAGTTTTATTTAAATAGAAACTTAAATGTTCCAATTCCGAACTTGAAACAACAATCACTTCCAATTTTAGTCTCGCCAATAACGTGTCAGACCCCCGTCTAGTGGTTAGAATGCCCGGTTACCAAGCGTTAGTTCTCCAGTTCGAAACCAAGTCTCGGAAGCTTGAAAAATGAAGTTCAGATGGCAGCATTAAAATTCAAAGAGAAGAGGAAGAAGTTCGAATTTGCTTTTTTTTTTTTTTTACTTTTAAAAAATTTTATCTAGCTGGGATATACCCCAATTTTTATCGATTGTTCAGTTTAAAACTTTTATCAAAGGTCATAGGCTTCACATCCTAAGTTGCAAGGTGTTTGCTCTTCCGAGATGAATATAACCCCAATCGCATCGGCTTTACAACGGCTCTACGCCCAATTTTCCCCCCTTGCCGATGATCCAACCCTACTATTCGGGAGAGGACATGCCCGAGAAAAATCCGAGATAAGAGCCCCCGACGCGATGAAGAACCTTGCATGGCGCGCGCTGCGCTCCCTCCCTGTCCGATCATCGGCGTTTCAGGAACCGATGACCGTATCTTATACTAGGCTACTAGGGATGTAGTATTTTAAACATTCGTAATCATACGAAATGCTATACGCCGGCGAAGTGATGACGTCAGAGCAATGGCGGCGGCACAAACAAACCTCCATCCATGTTAATTTCCCATAGGATTGAGAAATTTTAATTGTATATTTTTATTTTGTCCGATTTAAGGTTTTTGATACTCATATTCGGTAACGGGACGGTAATTATTCTTTGATTCATTAGCTAGAATTGTGAATTGTTTCTTGTAGGATTTGTAAATGACTAAAAAAACTTGAATTTGCTTAAGCCTACCGTGCTTCAGATGTAAATAAACAAACGACATGGCGGCTGTTATGGCTGACTAACACACGCGGCTTCATTCAAAATATTGCTTATTTTCTTTTCTCCTTTCATAAAGTCAATTTTTGGTGTTTGCTGGCTACAGCGTATGTCACATAAGATTATTATTATTTTTTTAATCGGGGTGTTACTTTACATTTGGGAGTAATTTATCGGACATTTTTTCTGTTTACTTTTTATGGTTAGTTTGTAGTTTTTAAATTTCCTGGTGTGTTTATTCATAGGGTCTTATTTGCTATTGTTGATTAAATCGTTTGTGTTTTAAAAGTTAGCGTTATTTTCAACTGCTATTCTGAGAGCCGTATTTTTGTAATTATATTTGCATTATCTTATCCAGAAAAGGTTGCAACTTGAACCTGCCCCCCCCCGTAACAAATCAAGTTTATAGTTTGAAAAATTGACTTATTTTGTAAATTGAAATGCATTAATGAAAGAATTGACCAAAAAATATTTTTCTTCCCCACTTTACAGGTATTTTTCTTTTCCTTCCCTGCATATGCTACTATTTATTAAAGCTAAGTGTTGAAAATTTGGTGGGTTTTTGTTATTAACATGTGTAAATGTAATACTTGCTTCATAGCTTTTTTTTTAATAATTATTGTGATACAAACCTGATAGTAAAATTTCACTATTTATTTTTGCATCATGTTTTATTAAAATACAGACTACTGTACTTGGACATTGACATAAATGGGTAGGGCTAATGTGGGCTAAGTCTATCCTAATACAATTGTAACCGACACTAGAGAAACCTAATTTTCAATTGCAAAAATATAAGATAGATTAAAGTAATACTAATGTGCTTAGGAAATTTGTTTCTTCAAGTGTTCTCTTGTACAAAATTAGATAGAAGTGTTACAAATCTGCTGTAATTTTTACGTGTGTATTAACTTTTCTCTTTCATTAAGTACGATTTTCTTTTCGCATTGTTTCCACGGTTATGTTCAGGGCTTGAATAACGTAGGTTCAAACAACAAATGTTTTCTTGATTTTACCACAAAATTCAACTTTTCTTGCATTTCCCTGACTTTTTCTGACCAAAACTCATTTCCATGACTTTCCAGGTCTGTAGAAATCCTGCTTAAAATTATATTAATGGAAAAAGGATAGTCGTCAAGGTGTTTTTTTTTTTCCGTCGTCTGAGAGACTGGGTTTTTTTGAACCCGGTATATACCCATGGAAACACGAAAAGAAAACAGTACTTATGAAAGAGAAATGTTAATACATATGTAAAAATTACAGCAGGTAACACTTCTATCTACTTCTGTACAAGAGTACACTTGATGAAAATGTGATTCTGGACCGTCTTGTTATAAACTACCTTGTCCCTCTAATTATGAATCACCCTGTGTACAAGAATGCTGAATAGTTCATTGAATTACATGTTTTAACATATATCAGGTTGTAACGAAAGTTTTCCACCAAATCTGCCTGAAAAACTCACTTCTAACTCCTTAGATAACTGTTTATGAACTTTCGGTATCAAACCTGCACAGTGTCACATGATACAACAATAGTACTTAAAGCTGTACTCATAATTCGTTGATATTCTGTAGCTGACTTTTTGCAACACAACTGGAAGTAAATGATGGTTCTAATCCTCTAGAGTGATAGTGTCATTTGAGACACCTTGTACTTAATGATAACTATATTTTTTACAGATTTCACACCATAGTGTTATAAAGTAAGTCTCTTTCTTCCAAATGCCAAAAATCGTTTGACAAAATATGAGCAAATACGCCAACGCGAACTGTGTGCTGACGATGTTTGAGGTGGCGGGAAACTTTCATTACAACCTAATATTTATTACATGTAACACATGTATGTGCAATTCCCAATTTTAAGAATTTACTGGATATGTTTTAACAATGGATCTCAAGATTTTATATTTTTTATAAACACCTTCTATAATTTAAAAAATGTTGGTAAGCACCTTATGTAGTCGACTACTAGTGTATTATTTTTTTAATCATATTCCCAAGATTCTTTTTATGAACTCCTTCTCAGATTAAAAAAATAAAATAAATCCCTATGTACTAGTGCATTTTTTTTGCATGTGTGTGAACTTTTTTTTTTCCACATCTCATGAGTGGTTAGATACAAATATATTATAATATATAGTTTATCTATTTATTTGCTCCTGTTCACGTTGCTTTATCAAAAATAAATTTTTAAATATTTCGAATGAAAATAATTACAGGATTGAATCTGTGCTTTTATGGATTTCAGCCGTATAGTTTTAAGAGTAATATGCTAACTGATTTTTTGGGAATGACAGAAATATTCATATCTCTGCCTTCTCAAATAAATCTGTTGGATACTCTAAAAACAAATCTCTAATTGCTAGTGAAGTGTGCTACCTCACCAAGTGGAGATAACTTGCCAAAGTGTACAATGTTCAAGTTAATTACAAAGGGTAAGCAATATCTTTTAGTTTTATACAAGTTACTAGCCCCCTCCGGCGACCAGTTAGTTCGCCATCTTAATACATCTTGTTCGAAGAGAATACTGTTCCTCACCGGCTTCCTTGGTGCGGAAATCTCTCACATTATGAATGGAATTTAAATTAAGATGGTTACAAATAGGCGCAGCCCTACGGTAAGTGTCTCCCCCTGCTAATATAAAAATGACACCCCCCCTTTTATGCTCTACTTAGTTTTTGAGTTCCAAATGACGCCCCTTCGAAGCTCGTGCCCAGGTGCGATGCTTACTGTGTTGGGCCACCCCTCGTTACAAAAATAAGAAGGTTAAATGACAAAAACCTACAAACAGGAACAAATTATTTTCGTTGTATACTAATTCTGAAGGGCTTCTGGATATATTGGCCTTTATCAAAAAATGGAAAGGAAAAAAAAGTAAGAAAATCTGAAACACTTTCAGATTTTAAATACACACTAAAGTGCTATATATTAAAAGCGTGCTGTAATCCGTGGGTCTTACCTATTTTGGTTCTTATTTCATTAAGTTGGAAAGTATATCATTATTCATGAGTGTGATTACACAAAATTAAAATTGATATTTCTAACATTCTTTTTCTGGATGTATTACATTAAAAATAGATGGAGAAAAGCTGTGCAGAAAAATGCACAATTCCAACAGAATGAAAATTTCAAAAACTTATTCTGAGGTGTATTCATAATCCAAGGAGCAGACGATAAATTACGCCAAGCGTTAGAATCATCTCCCCAAAATCGCACATCAACCATTTTATTTTTTGCCAAATTAAAAAGTTGCACATTTTAGTTTTGGAAAATTTTCAAATCCTATTTTTCTTTTGAGTATAAAACATTTCATTCCTGTTCTGATTTCACATGCACACTATATTTTAATTAAAAAACAACCTTACAAATACACACTTCAATATAAGTACAAATTTACTGTCTGTTTTACTATGTAAGTTTCCTTAATACACATATATTATTGTATTAAAATGGACACTGATAATGCATTTTAAAGGAACATAAAGAGTAGAAGTTTTGATTTTTCAAATTAGTGAAAGAGCTTGGGAAAGCCAAGAGTTAGAAATAGATATTTTATGTATGAGTTCACATGGAATTATGTTTAAATATGATGTTATTGGCAACGGTGTTGTGTTTAGAAACAAGATGCCAGTGGCGGCTCGTGGGATACAGCAAGTACAGCCGGGCTGCACTTAAAATTA
This sequence comes from Cheiracanthium punctorium, assembly GCA_038373885.1. Lineage (NCBI taxonomy): Eukaryota > Metazoa > Arthropoda > Arachnida > Araneae > Cheiracanthiidae > Cheiracanthium > Cheiracanthium punctorium. The sequence continues at coordinate 217,885 of JAWZYV010011772.1, forward strand.
TCAACAAATACTTTAAAATAATTTATTCTGCTAACTTTCTTCAATTCAGATTAGAATTATGGAATTTCTATGATAAATTTTTAAGCAATCTAAAACAAAAACAAAAAACAGCGTGTTGTAGTAACTGCCGGATCGCTCATTCAGAAAAAAGCCCTTTAATCTTCCCACAATTCAACTGTGAGTCTTGGTACAGCCCTCATAGCCGATCAAGAAATTGGCAGCACCGTTGCCATGGCAACGAGTTTGTAAGCAGTCTCTCCGGCATAGGGAGTTAGTAGCTAAGTACAGCTGATGAAAGATTTTCAAACGACTGCTGCAGTGAATTCGACTGACTGATTGGCTCGAGAAGTGAGGGAGGGAGGGGTACGGAGAATATATGTTCGGAAAACTCTCGACTTTATATTGCTGAATTTATCAAGAAGGTAAGCCTGGATAGACGCTTATGAATAGACAATTACCCATCAAAGCAGTATTGTTTTTAAGTAAGCAAGAACTGGCATTTAGAGGACATGGCGAGCGAGAAAATTCTTTAAACATGGGAAATTTTAAAGAGCTTTTAAAATTATTGATATCTGAATTAAAACAACGCCTTTTTATGAGGACATCACTGACCGATTCGTAAGTTTAAAAGAAAGGAGGATTGATTTGACTTATAAAAAATAAGTAAGTTTTCTTTTTTTTTTTCCTATCCTTCTGAAGTTATCGTTACAAAAGAAAATTCTAAGGAAACTTCGAATCAGACACGGATTAATGCAATTTTGAGGATAAGAGCGGCTGGTTGAAATTTATGTAAATTTTATGGAAGTAAAATAGGATCTCTTGGATTTTTTATGAAATTTCTTTTTCCTCGGTGAGGGCTTAATCTGTTTTCGAATTCAGTAACAAAGATTTTCCATTCCTGTCGGGAGGAAGAGGGGGGGGCAGCTCATATGCTTCCGGCTGCACTAACAGTTTTGACCATGGGCCGCCACTGCAAGATGCCCACCATTTTGTAATCGGGACTTGCACTGAAAAGTTAAACTTTTTTGATTTAGGCATTTTAAGTTTGAGTTTTCAAGTTTTGGGGAAAGTGCGGAGTTACAAATAGATATGTCATGTATGAGTATACGAGGAATTATGTTTAAATGTTACTGTCAACGATTTTGTGATTAGAAACAAGATGGCTGCCATTTTCAAGCCCGGAGTTGCATTGAGAATTTAAGTGGTAAAGTTTTTTGAATACACCTTTTACGATAGGAAAATTTATTTGTGCAATGACTATGGAGATAATAAGCGATATCAATTGGGAAAATTTTAATTATAAGGCTTAGGGAGTTTTATGCTCACTTTTCTGAAGTTTTCTGTTCTGCTTATATTTTTTGTTTGTATTGTTATTATAAAAAGGTTTCTGTAGGGGAAAAAAAGTGATAATTTTAAAATTGGCAAAATGTTAAAAAAAAAAAAGAAGCTATGGTAAATAACATGCATATACTTTTACATGCTCTTGGATAATAATATCGTAGTAACTGTGGATAAAAGTGCGATATGTTTTTATGTCTAGAAAAAAGATAGCCACTATTCTGGAACTCGAGAGTTTCATCAAGAGTTTGAAAGGTAAACCTTTTACAAAACACGGTACTTGGCACCAGTTTGGCAAAAAACAAGTGGTGCCAAAAATGGCAGGTGGGCAATACTAAAGCTGTTCCATTACTTCAACGAAAATACAAGTGTGTATCAATTTGGCTATGAACAGAATTGTATATCTGTTTTAATGAATAGTAGGTTGGTTCTATAAAAAGGAGGGATGAGGTGGTTTGCTCTGTTTGACAAAATGAATAGGTCTTCATGCCAGGTTTACATTTTTTTGTCGCAGAGATCATTCTAGGATGAAAAAGGGGCAAGGTGCTAGTCCTAAAAAAAGTGCAATTTAAGCTTTCAAGGGCATGTCAGAATATAAAGAGGCACTATATGAATATAAGAATCTGTAAGGTGCTGACTAATGTCAACAAAAAAGAAAGGGATGCTGCAATGCAATAAATGTAAACAGAGAGGAGAGGATGGCACTATGAATGAAATTGATGAAGAAGAGCAGCAGGTAGGGTGCTGTTTTTGAGTGGCTAAACAGTGGCGATTTTTTTTTTCAAAGTGCAAGTAGGGCAGGGATTTTGCTGTAAAGGGAGGGCAGTCCACAGTGCCCTTTGAAAAACACCTAGGATGAACAGAACCTGATTACCGAATAGGCCCATGAGGCCCGTGCATATAGTAAAAAAAGTCTAGGGGCCTCTGAACTACAATATTTATTATTTATACTTGTGGAATAGGATAGGAATAGGTTGGAGGGGGGGAACGCGAAATAACAGCAGGCCTATAGTATCAGAAAGTGTTAATCAGGCCCTGAGGATAAACACTGATTGTCGACTATGCATGTATGTCATTAAACATACATGCATAGTCGGCAATCAGTAATTGGACAATAGTGATCATTGTTTTTGGAATTTCTCTAAGGGACATTTAAGAAATTAAAACTTGTTGGAATGTTTTCATTTTTTTTAATTACAAATACATAAAATACATTAATAAATTTGTTTTAATTAATCATGATACTCACACAAAGGGATCACATTGCCGTCTGTCTTCACCACTTATCTGCAGATTTCTTTTACTCTTGCAGCATGTAAAACTGGGCAGATAACTTCATCCTATTTTACAAGCCGAAAAAGTACAAGTACAATGCTGCTGCTTCAAATGTACAGCAAAATTGTACAAGCACTCATTAGGCATAAGAAAATAATCAATCACATTCCTAAAAAAAACAGACTACAATAGTAAAGGAAACTAAAAATGTAAACAAACTGTCACTTAAAGAGCACAACCAGGAAAAATTTTCGGAGGGCAGGGGGGATATGAAATAAATGGTGAATAAATAAACCTTGTATCTGCATGACATACAGCTTATGTTAACTAATCTGATAATTTCAGACAGAGAAGGGAATACAATTTATAAATTCACAGTGCAAAATAATAGCAACACACTGCATGCAGAACGCAAAAGAAGTCACATATGACATGTCACCCAAGCAGTGGCATAACTATGTGTGTGTGTGGGGGGGAGGGGGGTTAGGGGTACCTGGAACCTTACAAATGTAAAAATGTTTGCAAATGTCCACGATCTCCAAAGTACACAGCCTCTTCTTCACTGTAAACAATCAAATATTGATGATTACTACGGATAATGAGTGGTCTGAACCAGTCGTTATAAATTCAGCAGTTTTTCCGGGTATGTTAAAGAAAATTATTTTCATTCTGTGAGCTTGCATACCATTAAATGATCATGATGGAATATAATGATAATCATTAGGAATAGTGATCATTATAAAGAGCTTGCATATGGGGGTTAGCCCACATTAGCCCTTACCCATTTATGTCAATGTCCAAACACAGTAGTCGGTATTTTAATAAAACATGATGCAAAAATAAATAGGGAAATTTTACTATCAGGTTTGTATCACAATAATTATTAAAAAAAAAGCTATGAAGCAAGTATTACATTTACACATGTTAATAACAAAAACCACCAAATTTTCAACACTTAGCTTTAATAAACAGTAGCATATGCAGCGAAAGAAAAGAAAAATACCTGTAAAGTGGGGAAGAAAAAATTTTTTTGGTCAATTCTTTCATTAATGCATTTCAATTTACAAAATAAGTCAATTTTTCAAACTATAAACTTGATTTGTTACGGGGGGGGGGCAGGTTCAAGTTGCAACCTTTTCTGGATAAGATAATGCAAATATAATTACAAAAATACGGCTCTCAGAATAGCAGTTGAAAATAACGCTAACTTTTAAAACACAAACGATTTAATCAACAATAGCAAATAAGACCCTATGAATAAACACACCAGGAAATTTAAAAACTACAAACTAACCATAAAAAGTAAACAGAAAAAATGTCCGATAAATTACTCCCAAATGTAAAGTAACACCCCGATTAAAAAAATAATAATAATCTTATGTGACATAAGCTGTAGCCAGCAAACACCAAAAATTGACTTTATGAAAGGAGAAAAGAAAATAAGCAATATTTTGAATGAAGCCGCGTGTGTTAGTCAGCCATAACAGCCGCCATGTCGTTTGTTTATTTACATCTGAAGCACGGTAGGCTTAAGCAAATTCAAGTTTTTTTAGTCATTTACAAATCCTACAAGAAACAATTCACAATTCTAGCTAATGAATCAAAGAATAATTACCGTCCCGTTACCGAATATGAGTATCAAAAACCTTAAATCGGACAAAATAAAAATATACAATTAAAATTTCTCAATCCTATGGGAAATTAACATGGATGGAGGTTTGTTTGTGCCGCCGCCATTGCTCTGACGTCACACTTCGCCGGCGTATGTACATCCTCCAAAAAAAGTATTCGAGCAAGAGAGAAATTTCCTACGCTGGTTTCGTATATAAAAATTATTAATCGTAGAATATGAATTAGGCTATGTATAAATATGACTTTCCATATTTCTATCAAGCAGTGCATTTTTCAAAAACTCAATTATTATTCGTAAATCTAAAATAGGAAATTTCTCTCTTGCTCGAATACATTTTTTGGAGGGTGTACAGTGGCGTAGCCAGGATTTTATTTCAGGAGGAGTGTGTGTGTGCATGAAATTGCTAACTACACAGTTAGCTGTTTTAGTTGTAAATAAATGTCACATTGTAAGCTAAGTAAAGGGTCAGATTTTTTGGAAAGGAGGGCTGCAGCCCCCCCACGAAAGTAACGAGTAACGAATACTTTGTAACAGGTAGTGAGTTTAGAGTAACGAATGCATACGGGTAATAATAATTTCGTTACTTGTACAGCACTAAACCAGAACGACCCTGCTAGCTAGGTGGGTTATTCCGGTTATTAGCGTTGTGTTGCCAATGTTTATTTTTGTTTTCTTGGCTTGGAATCGAATGTGGTGAGGATCACAGAAACCGGTTGACAACCGTGACGTCACTTAACCGAATAATGACTGCGAGGCGACCGGTAGGACCGGTGCATAACCGACTGGTGAATTCTGGAAGGGGCCCGTATTCTATCTTATTGGTTGATACCTAGATGGATTATCCAATCCAGAGGGATGTATGTGATGTGGGCGCGTGTGTGGGGGGACATTATGGGCGCGTTCGAGAATTCATCGGTTGTGCACCGGTAACACCGGTGCACGACCAGAGTGTTCGAAAAGGCGGAGCTCTGGGGCTCTATTCTGCCACGTACGTTAAAGCGAACGTTCGGATTTGTGACGTCATCCAAAACTTATTCGTGCCGCATCCTAGTTAACGAACGTTCGAAAAATTGGTATTCTGGAAGCCCTCCAAACGAACGTTCGAAACAGACCACAGCGTGCGGAAGGCGGAGCAAATTCCAAACAGTTCGTCCCAAAATGTCGATGTCACACAAACAAGAGTGATGATTTTTACGTCACTTCCTATTGATTATAGCCAATGAAAATTCGGCAGACGATTTTCGGAAAGCAGTGAAAACTGGTAAACTGTCGAAGTGATAAGTTACAGCCGGGCTCTGGGTACTCCAAGCAAACTTATTTCCATGTTGATTTCCCAAAAGGTTTTTTAATTGTTTGATAACTTTAATATTCGACAAAAATAAGGCATTTCACCTCATTTTCAACTACAGTACAGTAAGTTTTAACTCTTGTATGAATTTAAAGTAAATTGAATGATTATAAATATAATTAATTTTTTGATAATAGTTGAAATCGTCTAAGCCTAACGATCTGAGAACGTAAATAAACATCATGTACCCGTAATGTAGGCATTTATTAGTCCTATACTAGTGTTGAATTATATTTTTGTGTTTTTTAACTTGATAATGAATATAGTTGAACACATAACTATAGATTGCTTATTATCATTGCAATTTTGTCTGTAGTTTGTTTTTTGTGAACTTCAAAAGATTAAAATTGTTTATTCACCTTATGTTTTTTAAACATACAGTATATCACTCGTACGTACATATACATATCTATTTCTTAAAACTGTTCAAGTACCATAGTATGTATGTTTCTCATCTCTTCATTATTTGTAAGATAAGCTATATAGTAGAATTCTTAAATTTTATTTTCAAAACATATTTTTAAAGGACTAAAACATAAGTGTCATGTAGCATGTTGTTTTTCAGTATTATATAATGTGTGTTTAGTTAAGCTAGATAATCTTTTTTTATTAAAATTCTTTCATAGGTAGGAACATTCGGTGTCAGAGACGAATTCGTAAATTTGCTGCTTGAACAAAAGGGCTACCTATAGGCAGAACCAAAGCATCGTCTACTTTACTGTCTTTGTAGGTTATAGCCTTGTTAGCCTACATAGAAATTCGAAACTGCATGTGTATGGTGTAGTATTTACTAGCTGGATTCTGATCGTTGGAGCAGATATTAATTTAATTCTGCTTCATGTTTGGAGATCTGCTGGTGTGTGGCTACTTAGTTATATATATTATAGATTAAAGAACCTTCCAGTTAAAAGTAAACTCTAGGTAAGTGATTTCATTTCTGTCAATTAATAAATTGATTAAAATACAAAGATAATAAGTCTTGTTTAAGAAAAAAATCATCTCTTTTATTTATAAAAAGTTACATTTTTGTAAATACCAACTTATGTCATATTTCTCCCCCCCCCCAAGGCAAATCAATATATTTTTAATTTAAGGATAAAAGTTTAGTTTAATAGTTAATCGTGAAATTCGTCTGTCATTTTATGAAAGATATTTTCTTTTGTCGTTGAGGCTGTTGTCTTAGTTTTTCTAATAGCTCAAAATCTTTTGAACTTTTAATTTTATCTTTATTTATTTTTTTATATTATTTTATTTGTAAATATAGATCATTAGCATTATTCTTGAGTGAAAATGTATTTGGATAACACTGAAGTTCGAACTTTAGTTACCTGCTTTGAAAACTGTTAAAACTTCCTTTAGAAACGAATTTTCAGTTAGCGTAGTTTGATGAATGTGAGATTAACAACAAGAGCAAAAAAAAAAAAAAAAAAAAAAAAATCTATAAACGGTTTATTTATGTTATAAATATAGAACATTTTTGAAGGTGATAATAACGTTCTGTTAAACTGCATTATACAAATAAGTAATTTTAAATAACATGAAATACACCTATTGTACAACTCCGGAAAAAAAGGCACTTGCAATTTCGAAGAGGAATGTTATATATACCAATCGCTTACGAATGACAGGCCCGTAGCCAGGCGATTCGACTAGATGGAGGCAGCATCCCAGGATGGCTATGTATTTTCAATTGTTTTTTTCTTCTCCCTTCCCGCCTCCGAGATCCTTAAAGTGTTACGAAAGCACATCTCTGGCTATTTCATTTACTTTATTGTTTTTACTAATTTAATCGCGTATGTTAATAAAATTACAATGCTGGCAAAAAGTCCTGAACACGTGCAAGTTTTTGTGGTTGACTTAATTTTCATTATAAAATTTCCGTATTATCTTAACTATTGTTAGTGATTCTAAAATGTTTTAACGCTTTCCAACAAAGCTGAGAAGTGATTATAATTTCAGTTCTGTCAATCTGTTCTATCCGTCTGTCCGTGTGCTAACAGCCGTAAATATTCATCGACCACTACGATGTTCTATATGTTATCCTTATGCACTGCGCCATGTACGGTATTGAAAATCGTGTATGTAGAATTCATAGAGCACTCAAAATAAATGAATACATTTTGCTCTATGGGCAGTCATTCTTTAAAGCTTATTTTAGGGACATTCGGCTATTTCAAACAAAAGAAAAGCCGACTATGGCCAAATGGATAAGACACTAAACATAGTAGATGGCTGAAGTGTATAAGTCCAGGGTTCTGGCCTACCGCGTGGCTGTCGAACTAACTGTCTTGAGTCTTGGGCGGTTTCTCCAGATGTAACGTGAATACGCATTTGAAACTCCTAAAAAGCTTTTCACCCAAGACAAACCAACCCCCTTTACAGATAGCTCTAGTGTAGCTTTGACTTAATTGCAAAACCGATCAATCAAATGGTCATATGGAACAAAATTGTTATTTGTTATTAAGAATTACAAAGCAGAGCTCTTCATAGCACCTCTATTATTTGTAGTTCCTTTACAGGAGCGCCCAAATATACTATGATTCTAGAAAATTGTGAAAGTGAAATAAAAAAAAAAATGGAAATTTTTATAAATGCCCATCTATCATGGAATCACGATGTAGATTTATGGTCAAGAAAAAGGGCTATCGGATTGAACATTTAAAAAATAGTCATATTTTAAGCATATAAACTATATCCGGCCTCAAAACGCTTAAAAAAGTGTAAACATCCTCTGTATTTACATCAGTTAGAGCACTGTCGGACAGACAGACAAACCAAAATCATAAGCATTCTTCAGCAAATTTTATATTTCACATGACAAAATGTATTAAGCACTCAATATTTAATTTGTAGTATTTTTAACACTAGAAATAATACAAATATGATGTACTGTAAAAGCAATCTAGAAGATTGGTATGTTGGCAAACCGGTCACCAAAATCAGCGACGCACATAGGTTTATACTTCGGGAGAGGGGGGGGGATTTTAATTTTTTTTTTTAGAATAGTTAATATAAATGTTTTAAAATAGCTGATTTTTATAATTATTTTACATTTTCTGAGGGCGCCCAGGCCCCCCTCTCGAATACGGCACTGAGAAAACGGCTTGAGTTTTAAAAGTATGCTGAAAATGCACAATCTGTCGTATGTACTTCAGTAATGGTAAAACAAGATTTTAAAAATGTTTAATTTTTTCAAACTGATTCTTTCATTTATTAAAATCACTTTTCTGTCAATTTTTCGAATTCGGGATAAGCGTTTAATTTACGGGGGGGGGGGGGATTCTTTTCTGGGAGGGCACTGCCCGTAATTTTATCCCTCGCTGGCTACTAGCCTGACGTACACTTTAATTTAAAGTATGCGTAAGGAGCCATCATATTTAAAGACGCACCTACTTAATTTTTACAATAGCAGCAGCTATATTTCACTTCGTATTTCTAAAAATTTAGCTCATTTTAACACCGAATAGCAATTTTCAATACCTTTGAAGTAAAAATTAATAAGTTATCTTGTAAAATTTCCCTCTTCCTATGTTAAAATATTTTTTCATCCTATTAATATAATATCCTATCCCTTCATGCCTCTTCGCGCTCTTCTATCACGCTGATAAAATAACATCTGCAAAGCAGCTGCCGCCCTTTTGATTTGAAGCATTTTCAGCGTACGGATTCTCTAACGCCACGATTTTCTTGGCGGGTTGAAACGTATGCTAGAATGTAAACATACGGAAGTTAGAATCCGCACCTAAAGCTCTACCGTACCTTGCAGAATACCAACATACGGTAGATGGTTACGAATGACGTCAATATGATATCACACATCCGAACATTCGCTTAAACGTACGTGGCAGAATAGAGCCCCTGGAGTTAACCACGTTCGAAAACGTTTCGGTCATGTAGCGGTTGTCTGCTCAGCGTGACCAGAGCGCAACCAGACTGACCCTGCTAGCGAGGTGGGTTATTCCGGTTATTAGCGTAGTGTTGCCAATGTTTATCTCTGTTTTCTTGGCTTGGAATTGGATGTGGTGAGGATGACCGAAACCGGTTGACAACCGTGACGTCACTTAACCAAAGAATGACCGCAACCGGTAGCACCGGTGCATAACCAACCGGTGAATTCTCGAACGGGCCCAGAATCTTCTGATCGGAAGAACAGAAATGTCAGATAAGGGGTGCAATCGTAAACAATAAATTCGTTTCACGCGTTTTCGTAAGAAAACGAGTGCGTGTGGTTAGTGTTATCAGTGGCTATCAGTTTCCTTTGCCTTTGCGAACAACTTCAGATTATTTAATTTCGTCGCCTAGGAGACGTGCTTGTTTACAATTCGCGTCTGTTGTTATTTTTCTGTGAAGTGCTTTTAGTACATACTGAATATAAAATCAACGGGATTTTTAAAAGAAAGAGTGGCCATAATTGATGTGCACAGATCAAAATTTAGAAATTTCACCTCCTTTTTTCAAAAGTATTTAGTAAGAGAAGTTCAAATTTTGTTAATAGCGGTTTAAATCAACTTCAATCTCAACACTAAAATATGCATTTTTGAATTTACTAAAATGAAAAATAGAAGAAAATGATTACTTTTGAAAAATTATGTACCTTAGTTGCAGTTTCTAACGTATGCTTGAATTTTCTACTCGAAAAAAAAAAATATTTCAAGCTTCAGCAAACGTAAAATACTTTTCATAACAACATACATTTCCATAACAACGGACACGCCATTTCAAAACAAAAACAACGTGCAGCAAGTGTATCTTCTGAGCAACTGGATGAACTGCTCCGTGCTCAGTTTACTTAGTTTGAAACTAACCGCTCTCAGTTTTATGTACGAACGCTCTAGTTTATAAACTGAATGCACTCAGGTTCCTTTACGAACCTTAGATAGAAATTCGTTGGACGAGTGTAACTCGTTTCACGTTCACGAATGCGGCCAAGAATGAGCGGGAACGTGACATGGCACCATGTATGGCACGAACATGGGCGCCGGCAGAATATTTCTCAGGGGGAGGGGCAAAGACTACTCAAGGGGGGCAAAGACCACTTTAACGTATGGTTACCATCTTGGAAAGCGCAAAAAAGAAAGGGAAAACACTGCATACAAAAATCCAGGGGGGGCATTGCTCCCCCTTGGCCTATGCTGCCGGCCCCCATGGGCACGAACCATGCATGGCGACCTCTAGGATTATCACAAAATCGGTTAATTTTTAAAAGCTTTATAATATTTTTTAATTTTGAAACAAAAAACGATTAATAAAACTAATATTTCGACTAGAAATTTATGGAAAAACAGGTTTTCATTACAAGCTGTTTGCAACTTTTATCGCTAGATGACAGCATCAAATAATGCTTTTTCCATTGGGATGCTTGGGCTATTTTTATAGCATGGCTTCATTGGAGGAAGTTCCTCTTCTTTTAGCAGAACTAAGTCGTTGATTTTCAGATTGAGCTTATTCAGGAACCATTTTGCGCACTGCTGCAGATGACTCAGATATTAATTGTACCACCTACTCCTGAACTGGTTGCGAAGATGTTGAATTAGGTGCCATCTCCTTTTAATTCTAAGTGATTGAACTCTTTCAGGCAATGAAGTAATAGAATTACCGATTGAAAAATGTCCTGGAGTTAGGAGATCTGAGGACATTGGAGTTAATGGTGTTGAATAGTGCCGGATTAAGACAGCGCGGGGCCTGTAGGAAATGTTATCAAGGGGTCCCATGTTAAATAACGCACTCAGAAAGTTTTTTTTTAAGGGGGGCAGGAGTTCACCCTTAGATTATAGTCGTATAGATAAATTAACAGAAAAAACGAATTGTGCTAATTATATTATAATTCATTTTTAGTGTTAATTAATTAGTTAATGGGAATGCTAATTAGATGTAAATAAAACTAAAACTTCACACATGTTAGATTTAGGAGGGGTTTATCCCAACCCTTCCTCCCACTTGGGTGCACAAATGTCTAGGTTTTGTGGGATAATAAAATAAAACACAACTTTTCTAACTTTTCTTGATTTAATACGAGCAAATTTGAGCTAACACAAGACCAATCAAATTCTCCAAGTAAACTGGTGTGCGGTAAAAATGCCACTCAAAATATAAAGTTCTCTTTTTTTTTGGGGGGGGGGGGTGTGGGGATGGGAGTTAAGGCGGAGGGCTATATAGATAGCGAGACTGGCGATGTTTAAAGGTATTTATACCTACAACTCAGTTTTTTTTTAAAGTAATGTTAATGTTCATGGATACATATTTCGAGTATCTAATATCCCACCCTTCTTTCCCATGTGCAAGCATATAATTTGACAAGTTTACATACATAAAGTAATAATTGTTTCTATAAAATTTTTAGAACCTTTCCAAACAAAATGTACTTTAAACTGAGAGTTTAAATACAGTTTTCTCCCCCCTTCTAAAAATACATACTTTTAAAATTATTCCATTATTGGGAAGGTCTTTAAAAATACTAGTTTGCATATTTTTAACTTCTGTTAACTTGATGTATTTAATGGATTAATTCATAAGAAATCAAACTGCGCATAGGCAGATCTAGCGCAATTATACTTTCGCTATTCAAAATACACGGCATGAATGGAACACATTCAAACTGCACATGCGCAGAGAGGGGGACTGTTACTTCCACATACAACTTGGAGCATTTCTAAAGTCCATTTTGTTCGAGTTCTACATGCATGCGTGCATTTCTTTTCAACCTACCTTCATAAAAATGGTATAAAATATTTTGTTTTAAGAAATCTCAATCAGAGGGGGGTCATTCCATGTCAATTCAACCAAAAAAAATGACATTTTGGCACCCACCGACATGGATTTTGATGAAACTTGGTGAGTTTAGTTCTTTAGTATAGAAAAGTATCCACATCAATTTTTTCTTCTCAATCTGGTTTAGTTTTCATTTTACAGTCAATCGAAATTTTGATGTTTGGTATTTTTCAAATTCTGACGATTCTGCTCTCTGACTGAAAATCATTTGTATTTCATTTATTTTTCAGACAATTTTTATAAAAATTTACAGTAATATTAATTAAAGCATGAGGATTCCAGAAAAAAAATATTAAAAAATTCCAAGTAATATTTTAAAAATAGAAAAAAAATAATTTCTATGAATTTTTTTTTAAAGAGTGTGTAATTTATTAAAATCAATATCAACCAAAGGGAATATAATAACCAAGAAAAATATGTTTTTCTAATGATCTTAGAAGTGTGTTCTGTCATTAAAAAAAATAAAATTGATGGCTTTTTCATTTCTTTATATATATATTTAAAACTACAATTACAAAAAAAAAAAAAATCTCATTACCCAATTTGTTTACATAGCTATATATTATTTGCTGGAAAAAAGACTTGCAACCAAAATTTTTAATGTATTATTTTATCAAACATTGAGCATCTATTAAATCAGCTTCTTACTTCTATTATTTACAAAATATTTTTTATTTACTTTATTGTCTTTGAAATATTGATTCAATTTAAATGCGTTTTCAAACTTCTTTTATGTAACATGATGATTAGTATTTTATTAACCTTTATAATTCTAGTTTAAATGGATTTGACAAATAGAAAATGCTTATATTATACAATACATAATATTGAAGTAAAATTTAACTAAAAAATACCATAGCAGAAATGTTTGGCTCCGTTGAATATTTTCCAATCAGTACTATTTAAGCTCTTTAATTTTACTCATTCTTTCTTGGATCATCTTCATACAGTCTGAAGGGAATTGATAGACTCTTCCAGTTGATGTTGCTGGAGGGTCTATAACAGCGAGCAGATGTGGAATTGGCACGGGGCAGATATCCTCTCGCTTTGGCCAATAAAATGATGGTGAGGGTCCTTGGGGATGCAAAAATTTAATTGTAGCATCTTCTTCTTCTTCATTGATGTCGGTAACAATCCCAAAATACCAAAAATTATCATATAAACAAGCAACATAGCATGCGATGTATAAGTCATTTACTGTCGCATATGTTGTGCATTTGTCTTTCAATTTGCAAGTTAAACTGCTTTTCTCGACACTGCTGATTCTTTTAGCCTCCACAGTTCCTGTACTGTCTAGTGGCTTAAAATTGTGGAAATTTCTTGTCCCTGGAATAGTTGCAACATTTTTAAAGCAATTTTTAAGATTAGTTCGAATTAAGTCTATAGAGTCTTTAGTAATGAAATGAAAATTTATTTTTGCAATATTATCCTTACAAAAATGAAAAAAATCACTTGGTGTCGTTATTTGTTTTTCTAAAGGTCTTTGGAGACTTTCTTTTCTAGCTAATCTTTTCACCGTTCCCCCGATCCCATCACATTCAGATTTGCCATGGCTAGTGGCAAAAAATGACCATTGGCCTTTTATGTTAGTCTTTTTCATGCAGACAAAGGTTCATAAAATTGAATTTGTTTTTATACTGTCCTGCACAACCGTCACTGAAATAGTGAAATTCTTTGATTTGTGAGTAGTTTTTTTTAGTGAATTCAACAATAGTTTTTGAACTCCATACACCATAGAAACACCATGTTTTAAATCATCTGATATTACACAGTGTGATGACACCACTTTTTCTCCATTAGCATTTCTGCAGTGTATTATTACAGGATGGACAGTACACGAAGCAGATGTCCAATGGTACCCCTGAGCTTCATCCTGTATTGTAAAGGAATAATTTTCGCTGAAGTCCAATAAAACAGTGACAATATCTGTAGAGGAATTTTCTTTAAGGCTTTTAAAATATGAAGATTGGGACTTAGCAATGAATGAGTAAGGAATTAGTTTTTCTAATTTGGCAGCCAGATCTTCAATAAAGGCATAAATTTGGGATGAGCAACTTATCATTTCTGTCCTATCAGTAGAAATCCACTGTTTATATTCAATAGTGTCATTTTCACCATAATCTCCAAATTTTTTTTCTAAAAAACTTGGAGATTATGGTTGATGATTGGTATAAGATTTTGATTTGATGGGCATTCATTGCAATGCCTCAGTTTACATTCCCTTTTAGGTTCTTCGCATAGTAATAACTTTATTAGGTCTTTATACTGTTCTTTAATCTGTGCAGCATGAATAAGCAGTATTACATTTTGGTGTATTGTGCATACACAGACTGCATGGGTACCACTGGCACCTGCCAAAACACACCATTTTGGTCGTAAAGAACAAAATTTTGAAAATCCCACTTTAACACCAGGATAAGCACACTTAAAATTCCAGTACAACTCTTTCAAGTTACTCAGGATCAAATATTTTCTCTCACATTGCTTTCTTCCTATACTCACAATGTCTTTCACGCCAGGCAAAACTCTGGAATGGTCATCACTTTCATAAAATTTTTTAACTAATATAGCAGTTTCTGGATTTAATATTTTCCCACATTTAGGACTTGGTTCTGCCAGAAAACCTTTTTCTTTAACAAGTTTTTGAGCTTGTCGAATTGAATAATCAGATACCATGAATGTTTCTTTTATTTTCTTTCTTGTCCACATAAGAGAAGCAGGAATTGTTAGTATTTGATTTTTTTTTTCTTTGATGTTAATTGTAATTCTTTTTTCATAATTTCGGTAAGTTTATCCATATCAGCTGCTTTTTGTTGTATAGTTTCTTCTGATTCACTTTCTTTCCTTGGCAATTTTACTTCAAGTTCTTTTTCAATTTTATGTTTCACGTTTTTTTGCAATTGTTCCAATTTTCTTTTTCCATAATGTTTTTTATTGTGTTCACTGAGAGCATGCAATTTTAGAGGGGAAGAACCAGCTTCTGTAAGAGATGCATTTAACAGATTTAATGTCTCTTCCTTTTCTAATTCAAAAAGTTCTTCAGATGGTAATCCTATATCATCACTATCATGACTTAAAGCCTCTTTTTCATCACTATCATCTTTGCTTAAACATCCCTTTTCATCATTACTTGCAGCTTTACTTTCTTCACTTTTCAATAAAAGGTTTCTACAGGATGAGCAGAGTTTCTGTCCTGGTTTGATTTTGTATCCTTTGGCCATTATGATTTCACTCTGTTGGACATTTATTGCACGTAATGCTTTTTTAATAGGTTCTTTATGTCTTTTGATAGGATCACAACATAGCTTTTGTAGAAATTCAAACTTTTTCAGAAATATACTTTTGTGATGCAGACAAATAGTATGCAATTCATGTTCAGATTCAGTTCTTAGCTTTGGAAGAATTTGTTCATCTTCAGACAAATCATTAACATTTTCTATAGTTTTTTGTGCTCCATAACTAAATTGGTGACAATCAGTTAATGTTAACTCTCCCACACTACACTTATCCTTCATTTTTCTAACCAAAACATGTAAACATAAGCAGCTCTAAGCACAGAATAACTAGATGCATACTGAAGAATCATAAGACACAGATTGACTGACTACTAAAAAAATGCCTTTAACCAATAGAGTAGAAAAGAAAAGGGGAATCCCCTATATAAAGGGGAACACCCTTTTTATTGAATTATGAATGGTGTAGAAAAAGCAGGATTTGTGTCTCACTTTTCCAATAGGAGAACATTATATAAGCTGGAAGAAAGATTAAAAGAGAACACTTTTGAATAGGGTGCTATGTAATGAGTTCTGTAAAAGGTAGCATTTTTGTAATTAAAATAAAAATTAAAAGCATTTTATGAGCAAATTAAGATATTTATATTTTTAAGTACATTCATTTATTTGGTAATAGTGTGGAAAAATAAATTAAAAAAAAAAAGAAAAACAAAAAAACAAACCAAAAAAAAAAAAACAATGAGGCAGATATATTTTTAAGCCAAAAATATAAAAAAATGAAAAAAGCCATTAATTATATTTTTTTAAATGACAGAACACACTTCTAAGATCATTAGGAAAAACCATTTTTTTTCATTATTATATTCCCTTTGGTTGATATTGACTTTAACGTATTACACACTTTTTGAAAAAAATTCACAGAAATTATTTTTTTCTATTTTTGAAATATTACTTGGAATTTTTTCATATTTTTTTCTGGAATCCTCATGCTTTAATTAATATTACTGTAAATTTTTATAAAATTTGACTGAAAAATAAATGAAATACAAATTATTTTCAGTCAAAGAGCAGAATCGTCAGAATTTGAAAAATACCAAACATTCAAAATTTCGATTGCCTGTAAAATGAAAACTAAACTAGATTGAGAAGAAAAAATTGATGTGGCTACTTTTCTGTATAGAAAGACTAAACTCACTAAGTTTCATCAAAATCCGAGTCGGTGGGTGTCATGGCTTGGTTGAATTGACATGGAATGACCCCCGGATTATATCTTTTCTAGATAGAACAATCGAAATAATAAATAATAAACAATTCGGATAAAACATTCAATATTGAAATACTTTCAAATGTTTTTTCAGGATATAATAATCTTAAATGTGATCAAGTATTTTGTGAGTTTCTTTGTGGAGAAAGAGCATCCGAAAACATCCTTTGTTTTCAGTTTGCGTGGGGTTACGGCTTCCCGGATTCGCCGACAGTCTTGTCTTTGTGCAAAGATCCTCCCCATTCTGATTATTTTATCTGAACGAACTTATTGACATTCGCGACCTCGACCTGTGGTTTCGCTCGGCCAAAAGCAATTCCTTTATATTTAACGCTGCTATATCCTTGATTATTATCATAATTTATCAGAATTGCGGATTTTCAAAATATAAAAATTAGTTTAATTCTATATCTAATTATTGTTTGAAATAATAATTCGTCTGTGTTCAAACATTGTAAACTGTAAATAAGTAAATACATAAAAATAAAGCAAAGCCAAACACCAAAAGTTTTCTTAAGTTGGCGTATCCCTATTTCACACACCTTCGAATTTCGCCAAAGCCACCCCTTTACTCTAAGACAAAAGAATTTTGGGACGGCCCAACATCTGATTCAATGCCATCCTCATATTTTTAAAAGAAAACAAGTTTATATCCAATATTCAAATAAAAATTATTTTTTCGACGGGGGGGGGGGATGTCTTTTTTATGGGTCGCGTTTTTTCCTACATTCCTACGGACCTAAGCTCTCGTGGAAATGCAGAAGCTCAACAGGCTTTCCAGAGAAAATCTTCAGAAATTGCCACAAACAGTTCCTGTGTAATTTGAATTTAATCCTGAGTAATTTTGAAAAGTTTGATAACTTCATTAAAAAATTCATTCCATTTGTTACTGCAAAGCTCCTGAAATGATCGTGGCCGATAGGCTATACAGTCTAATCAGCCTAATGAATTATCCGGCCTACTGACGCATTAATGCAATTTTGTGGGTGGAGGTGGTTAGGTGGAAGATTCACATACACATCCATTTTATGGAAGTAAAATCGAATTGTTTACATTAATTTCATTTTTCTCGGGAGGGGCATCCATTAATATGTCATTGATCCTGCCCTAACTCTGTTCTTTCATTTTGGATCTTAGTTTTCTTTCTATATTTTGTTTATTTCTGGATTCATAGAGCTTCAAAAATAGTCTTATAATAAAAAGAAAGAAATACGATATTTATATAGTTTGCTTAAAAAAAGCTAGATCTTAGTGGGGAGGACGAAAACTTTCAAGCTACAAGCGCGGGGCACGTAGCATTTGCTACTTCTACTATATTGCTAATCTGGCACTGGTCTTGTGTTCAGGCACGCTTCGATTTGACTTCTTAAAGCTGTTAGCTCCTCAAAGTTCAAAATGGATGATTTCATTACTTTAACTAGATGTTGCTTGGTCGATTTGATACCAGCTTCCCAAATCCCAATGTTTTGAATTTCGTCAGAATAAGTTTTGATATCTCTCTTTAGTTGGAAGACGCTCCTTTAAAGTTTGTTTCGTTATCTGAAAATATATTATCTGGCATTCCTCTTCTGAAAATAAAGCACGGAAGGCTGCAAGGAACGCTTCAGTCGAAAGATCGGACACACCCTCGAGATGCACAGCTTTTGTTGAAAGTCAGATAAATAACGCAATGTACGATTTTATTTTGATTTTACTTCATGGCAGATTAGGTTTTGTGATAATTGGTTCCGCGAAGTCCACACCTACTTTTAAGAATGCTCCATCGACACGAAACCTACTTGCTGCTGCTGGCAGGTCATCCATGGTTTGATTACTTGAAGAGATTTAAGACGAAAACAGGCTAGACACTTTACTAGAATTCTTCGACTATCTCTCTACCAGATGGAATCTAAAACTTCTGATGAATAAAGGACAGCGCAAGTTGTGGTCCGCTGTGTAAATGCGTCTGGTGGTAGTACTGAACAATGAGCTTGGAGAGATGAGGACTCCAAGGAAGAAGAATAGGATGCTTTTGACTTAAGCTGGAATTCTCCAGTCTTCCTCCAACTCAGATTATTCGATCTGTGCCCAGAAAGATGTTAAGATGTAAGAGCTGGCTATTTTTAGGAAGAGGAAATCTCTTTCTCAAATGCTTGATTTCGAAACTCTGATTCTTGTACCACTAGAATAATATATTGGTTGCATTATCTATCACTTTAGATGAAAGTACACCAATAAGTTTTGGGGTTCTGCAAGTCTTTATGAACCGCATGAACCAAGCTATGACTCTAATTAGTCGTGAGAATGATGAATATTTTTTGACAATTTCTTATAAATATTCACTTTGGCTCGTGATTACGAAGTTGGTGACTTTTCTTCGAATTTTACGTCGACAATAGACTAGTAAATCTAAACTTCAAACTGTTCTGAATTAACCAGGAGGTCCTGACCACCACAGAGCATGAACTTTAAGCTTGGAAGCAAAGATACCTCTTGAAGCATAGTCGGCTGGATCTTGACTTCTTACATGATGCGAGGATGCTTCAGAGGTCAGTTCTTGAATTTTTGAGATTCGATTAGCCAAGAAAGTTTTCCATCTTGTTGGTGATGACTTCAACCAATCTAAGACAATTTTAGAATCGGAAAAGAGAAAAACTTCATTGACTAGTATGCCTTTTCTTAAGGATTCGACAACCACGACGTAGAGTTGGGAAAGAAGAAGAGCTGCGATGAGCACTAATCTTGACAATGCTATCACTTTCACTGGAGCTACTCTTAGACGTGATTATTGCAACACTTACCTTTCCTGAATCAAACTGTGTTCTTAAGTAAAAGACTGCTGCGTAAGTTTGCTGAGATGAATCAGCAAATCCTACAAGTTGAATAGTTTTGATGGTACCTTCTTCGGACAGGTATCTTGGAATCTCGATTTCAGCTAGATTGTGCATCTGATTTCTGAATTGAGTCCATTTTTCGGCAATGATCTCTGTCACTGGATCATCCCACCAAATATTTTCCTTCCACAGATCCAGCATCAAGATCTTAAGCTGAATAGTGGTGGGTGACAGAAATACAAGAGGGTCGTAAATCTTAGCAGTATTGAAAAGAAGTTGTCGCTTCGTAAGTCTAACTGCAGGAGGTTGAATTGATTTTGATTCGGAATGTATCTTCCTTAGCATCCCAGATAATTCCTAATATTTTTTAATTGCATGACCTCCGATTTGCAGACATCCTGAGCGACTTTTCATTTCTATTGGTAAAGATGCCAATACTGATGATTTATTTGAAGCCCATTTTCGAAAACCCTCTTGACTGTTTGCTAGTGGCGATTCGATACTTTGAATCCTGTTAAGATTTTTAAAAATATGATTTTATTTAATAAAATATTTTTTTAAAACTATGCATTGCACAGTATATGAAAATTATTATTGTGGTAGAATATTTCACACACTGTGCATGAAATTATCGCCTTAAGAGATGATTTATTCTTCAAAAGAATTTCCAAACAAAAAGATCCGTATCCGCGGATATGACAGCATATTATACGTTTTAATATCCGTATCCACTGATATAGGAAACAAACGATCCGTTTTCATATCCGTATCCGCGGATATAATAACGAGTTATCCGTTTCCAGATTCGTATCCGCGTATCGAAATTTTTAACTATCCTGAATACCTCTAACTAACAGGCTAATAAAATAAATTCAATTAAATTAATGCGAAAACTAGAAAGGGATGTTGCAATGTGAAAAAGAAATCTATCTAAATTTTTAAAATATTTATATAGGTATTTAAAAAGCTAAACACTTTAGCTATTAATTTCATTTAATAATTATCACTCTCGGAGAAGAGAGAAGCATTCTTATACTTAGCGATACAGTTTTATTGCATATAAAATTAATTTTATTTTATAGTAAAAATGTCGTTTTTAGATTTTTAAATATTAACATGTGTTACGGCCAAAAGCCCGAAGTTCGGCTGGTTCGCGATTTGGCTGGCCGATTCGCGTTTTGGCCAAAGTCCGAAGTACTTGCAATTAATATTGTATATTCTACGTTGACTGGCCATTTCGCGAAACTGCTGGGAATCCTTGGCCAAAGCCCGAAGTGATAATGGTAGACTCATCGGTATCTATTTGCCTTTGCAAAAAATTTCATATTTTTTGAAGCGATATTTCGGGAGACAATGTGATCTGGGATCTTTAGCATTACGTCTATGGAGCAGAAAAAGACTAAGGATGTATGGTCCCTTAAAGGTAGTTGAAAAATGGAGTACTCAATTTGCCTTTGTATTCATACAAGTTACGCAACGCATTTGCTCAAGATATAATTCGCCATTTTGAAGGGCGCAAATCCAATATTCTTCGCGATATCTCGTTGTTTCAGCATATACGCTGACTGAATAATTTCTATTATGGCTTTAATATGAGACCAGAATAACACGAGATCATATTTTTATAATTTACAAGCTTATTTTAACTCAGAGATGCCACTTATATTTGAACTCGTTTTTTAAACGATTGTACTTAAAAAAAAAAAAAGGAAAAAGAAAAAAAAATCAGTACACAGAAGTACTCATTTTTAAATTCTTCATTTTTAACAGTGCGTAAAACAATCTGCTCTTGATTTCTTTCTTCCTACTTTGGCCGATCGTCCCAAGCCACTTCGTGAATCGGCCGGCCAAAGCCCGAAATCAAGAAAAGATCGGACATTGGCCGGTAAGTTTACAGCAACGTTGGCTAAAACGCGAATTGGCCGGCCAATTCGCGAACAGGCCGATTTCGGGCTTTGGCCGTAACATATGCATTAACTTAACACTAAATATACAAATAAAAAGAACATATATACTTTATTCTTTTTTGTTAAATCTTTTCAACTTTTTTATTTTAAGCAATCTCAATCAGCTTAAATACACTGTCTCAAATTTATTATTATTATTATTGAAAATTAAGAAATAAAACTCGCTTAAAATCACTTTTATTTTTTCTGATAAATATTTAGCCTAAAATTATAGGTGCCCACACCATTTCCCCCCCGAAGGGTGTGAGAGGAATCGTAGGTTAACACTTTAGTATTAAGATAATTTCAAAATTCTAAGTATGCTATAGAAATGTGGAGCTCAGTGATATATAAAAACAATGTGAATTAGGAAAACGTAGTATCACAGATTACAATTTCGCATAATGGCAGAATTATTGTACTGTACTGTACTTAAATACTGTAGATAGCAAGATAAGAAGTTGAGTAAAATATGATAGAATTGCGTACTTTAATGTCTGAAATTTCATAAAAGTTTTGTTTGAAAAATTTGTATTCCTGAATATTAAGCTCAAAATATGTAGATAAACTACTACGTAGAATTTGAAAAAATTTATTGCTATAAAAAATACATAACTTTGAATACAAAGACCCTTTTCCCCTCCAACGACATATAAAGTAAACTACAATTTCTTAAATCCATCCAAGCAGTTTTATAGCAAAATGTGCAGTAGTATAAAGAAGAGTGAAAGTTCCCAAATACATGAACATGCCTCTCATACGCTTTTGAGGATCTGAAAAAGAAAAGGAAGAAAAAAAAATAAAATAAAATAAAATCAGTCAGTCGTAGGACTGCACATCAGAAGTGAAAACTTCTTGTCAAGCTTTCTAAAATTAATGCAGTTAAACAGGTTTTCAAACATTATTGTATTTATATTAAAAAGTAAACATTTATGAACGTTTATTCACATTTTATATACATTTGAAATTCTTTATAAAAATTTTGTTAAATGTTTTTTTTAAGGCTGTAAGGGTATCGCATATTTATTTATGAAATTCTCACAATTTCACATATTTTTATACGTCTGTACACATTTTAACGCAATTTTCTCTGGGTTAACATTAGAATTTAATTACATTTCAAATTTCGCGCTCAATTTGTGTGCACATTTGAAATTTAAAAAGAGAGAGGAAGTGCGCGCACAGGCCGCAACGTGACACAGTTGGTATATGCGTACGATATACATCAGCGATACACATTTTCCCCCACGTTTTGGATTTTGTTCGATTTGATCAATAATTATGTACGTAAATTTATTAATTATCAATAATTATGTACTTGCGTTGTAATGAATACGTTATAATCCTGTTTATTTGTAATGAATGATAGATTTATAACTCAAATTCAAATGCACTGTAATATATAACACTTATAATTCATATAATTTACAGTATATAATGATTAACACTCTTCACATTATCAAATTAACTTTATTGTGCAGTAACTATATAGCTACCCAAACTCAGTACAGTTTTTTAAATAAATAACCGAAAATTATAGCACCTAGCCAGCTAGAAAAAGTCTGCATATATATTTTGCAAAAACAAATAGATTGTACACAATTTGTGCATAAAAGTGGATATTTTTGAATATTCTGAAAGTATACACTTGTTGTGCAAATTATATACAGTTTTTATGCATACTTAAACAAAAATTTACGCAGTATTAAGCGATTTTCAGAAAAATCTCAAAATCTAATAATTTTTTTTTAAAAATCCGACGCCTATAACTTATGTTGAGTGATCACTTATAAAGTCACCAAATTTCATTTCTTTCACTTTAGTCGTTTTTAAGTGATGTGCGAACAAAAATTTACGCAGTTTTAAACAATTTTCGGAAATTCTCAAAGTTTTATGTGAGTTTAGTTTTACGTGACATGCGAATTTAAAAAAGTGCGTCACTGAGACAAAACGATAGTCAGACAAACTTTTTTTCTTTTTTTTTCTCCCCC
This sequence comes from Cheiracanthium punctorium, assembly GCA_038373885.1. Lineage (NCBI taxonomy): Eukaryota > Metazoa > Arthropoda > Arachnida > Araneae > Cheiracanthiidae > Cheiracanthium > Cheiracanthium punctorium. The sequence continues at coordinate 241,494 of JAWZYV010011772.1, forward strand.
CCCCCTTTTTTTTTAAGGTCGTACTTAGGGTCTCAAATGCTTAAAACGGATAGAAATCGAAAATTGTTTTAAGTGTACATGCAAAGTATAATTTTATTTATTAAACTAGGGGACAAAGCCCCTCGACTCGCTACGCTCGCTTTTCGTATGAGGCACTCAGCTCGTAATAAGGTATAATTTCAACAGATAAACAAAGGAATAATTTCCACAGACCAGAGCCGGGTTTCTGAGGTCGTTACGCCGCCGCCGCGAATTTCCGTGCGGCGCAGACCTCTAGCTGCATGAAGGTATTTGTATATTGGTGCCTATATTTTTATAGGCATAATGAATGTTTGTTAAGTAATTTTTAAAACTAGCAGATTAAGCATGGTATGTGTATAAGGTGATCGGCTTGTGCTCCCTATGTCCCTGCATCTGGGTGCTATGCACACCTTAAACCCCTGTAGGAATCATTCTATTTGTAAATTCAGATTCGTCTCTACAGTTATAAAATTTAACATCCTTTTAATTATAGAAGTAAATTCACTAAAGCTTTTTCGTTTTTGTTTTGTTTGTTTGTTTATTGGTTCATTTAAAAGATGTCCATACAGTTGATTTTGACCATTCTGATCTTTCTAAGATGAATTTTTCTTATTGAAAAATTTTAATAAAACCTCTACAATAAGAATATTGCTTGATATAAACTTTAACCACTGTTCAAGATGAAAAATACTATCAACTTTAAGAAGACAAAAAAAAAAAAAAAAAAAAAAAAAAAATTCTTTTTTTTCAGAAAGCTTTATAAAGACTAGTAACATAGCTTTTTTTGAACTGAGAATTTGTACGCACAACCTAACAAATAACTTTAAAAAGTAGAGATTAGCCGTAACAAACATCAAGTCTCGATTCAATGTAGATAATTTTTTCTATAATATTCCTTCTGTTTCCCTGCATTTCTATGAATTCAAAAAGATTAAACCTAAACAGTGGAGCACCCAGGATTTTAGTTTAAGGGTGGAGGCTATAAATATTGCTGAATTCGGTTATAGCAACATCGATTATAGATACAACACTCTTATAGATACAACTCGATTTAAAGATTTATAGATACAACATCGATTATAGATAAAACTCGATTATAGATACAACGCCGAAATATTTGCTACCAATTGACTTACTCATAGAACACAAGCCCACTATGAATGAAACTCGTTATAGAGCCATAAATGATTATCGGATTTGTTCAGTGATATTGTAACCGAGTTTAACTGTGTTTCATACAGTAACTGTAAATATTTATTTAAAAACTATTATTACTATTTTTTTTAATATTTTAGGAATAATTTGAAGGCGATTTAAAAAATAAAATATTTTATTTATGACAATTTTCAATTTTTAAAGCTTTCCACTTCCACTTCCCACCTTTAGGGGAAGGGGCCTTTAGCTCTTACAGCCCCCTCTTTGGGTGCGCATATGAACCTTAACATAATTGTTTTTATTAAAAAATTTGAGTCTAAAAACACATGAAATAACTTATCTCTAAACAGTTAAGCTATTATATTTTAAACTTTTGTTAGTTAATGCAAACTTTATTAGAAATAACAAAGTTGTACCAACTGCAGCTGTCGATTATTGCACACAGCGAAAGGCACATACTGAGAAAGATCGCATTTATTATTAAAACTAACAAATTTAGTTAAGTATCTATTATAGTTTCTGGTGAATGTACATGACTCAATCTGGGAACGCATGCATATCTAATGTCTAACTATCCATAGTTAAAAAACACAATAATCTGATAGTCCAAGATTCACCACATGACATAAATGTGTGATTCTTGTCTTGCTTGTTTTCGGGGAACTTCTGCACCAACGACAAATCCAGATTAGATCGATAGCGGCAGTTTCTGCCAAGGGTGTTAATTTCTACCACAGACTCCAGAACAGTTCATTTCTACTTCATCCAGGAGCCGATAGATGGCAGCACTAGCGATCATAAGCGGGGGGTGGGGGAGGCTTCTTAATTTTGAAGCAAATACCAAGCGGAAGATCCAAGGCTTAGTTTCACCATCCCCAGAGGTATCTTTTTGTACGGGAACTAAGAGGACATTGCGATCACGACGTATTCAACGTGCCACAGTTGCCAATAGCGAGCACGGCGGTCTTTGGTTGGTCCCAGGATCGAACTCACAATCTTTCGGCTGCGAGACAGACGCCTCTCCAAACTTGGCTACCGCGGCCCCAACATAGATGATTACAACCTTAATATTATAATACTTCCTTAATACTTCCTACCTTAATATTATAATACAACCTTAATATTATAATACAACCTTATCTGTATTTTTGATAAATTATAATTTTGCTAACCTCTGAAATATTATGTGTCCTGAAGAAAAATTAGAGGATATGCGCTCATATTTTTAGTAGGAAATCGCGCTATAATTTAGATAGCATGAGCTGTGTGTTGTGTGTGATTATGGCAACGCTACAGTAGGGCGATTTGCCAAGGGTGGGTGCCTTGGTAGGCGGACTTTCTAAGGGGTTCTAACGCGTATTCACGTTACATCTGGAGAAAACCTACCAAAACTCCAGAACGTTAGAGCGACAGCCGCGCGATGGGACCCGAACCCGAGACCTTCACACTTCGGCCATCTACCATTTTCAGTGGCATAACCACTGTGCCATGGTGAGGCGAGCTGTGTCAGTACTTTTTTGTATGTTCATGAATCATGTGAAAATTTTTCAAATAATGGAAGTGAATTTAATTAAAAACTAAAGTAAACATTTTAACCATTTTAAGCCAAAACAGCAATATTTCACTAATTAAAAATAAACTAAAATCTGGTGAAATATCTTATATAAGATTATTTTTCTTTACATAAGTCTAGTTTCAATGGGAATACTGCAGCGATTTAGTTTCGTTAGTTTTAAACTTTAACCCAGTGTTTTTCAACCTGTGTGCCGCTAGAGGTAGGTCTGCTGATTTTAAACATCACTTAAAAGCTACTTTACTTTGCTTTATGTACTTCGCTCCGCATATATAGATTTAATCTGTTTAAAAAAAGACAGTCTCAGCCCTCTCATTGTTCTTTTTTTCATTTATTCATATTTATCTATTACTTCTATCATATAATTTTTACATTTTTTATATTCAGGAATGATGTATGAATCGATTTTGGAAGGAAGTAAAATTAAGAGGCATTGCAGGGGCAAATCAGGCAGGGCGTTCCCATCACCATTTCAGAATTTCACGATTTTTTTTTTTTTTTTTTTATTGTGTTTACTTACCCAAGGAAAGAACAAATCTGAAATATTTTTCATTTACCTCTTTTAGTTTTGGAGTTATGTGGGGTCAAAGTACCCCAGACGAGTGACGTAGAATTAATTTAGGGCCATTTTTGGCACTTTATTGTCTCGACTGTGACTGGCTCAGAGGTGCGCCAGAGAATTTTTTTCTTTTATCCTACTAGGGGGCGAGGCCCCTAGACTCGCTACGCTCGCTTTTCGTATGAGGCATTCGGCCTCTAATAAGGCTTATTCGTAAAAAAAAAAACACCAGAATTTCAACAGACAAATCCCAAAGACTGGATCAGATGGAATGTTACTGAGCTACACGTCGCTTGGTTCTTGCATGTTCATTGGTACATAAAAATTTAAACTTCACACACTACAGTAGACCACTCCCCCATATCACGGTAGATATTTTGTTATTAGGAATCCGTGTTCTACGGGTCCTGAGCTATACTCCACCTGGAGTGCGGACTCCGCGTATAATCGCTGGAAAAATTATTTGCACTCCTCAGAAACACAATGATATTTAATGTTGCCATTCAAAAGTTATATTAATTAGGAGTTAAAGCGTAATAAAATCAGAACATCTGTTTGAGCTGTATTTTTAATTATGTAAAACCTATTGGACACCTTGCGTATTTGCCACCCACGGCGATTTTTCATTATTTGGCGACTTGCGTATATGTATAGTTAATAATGATCTCTAAGAAAACAGTACTTTACCTGCTTTCTTTGATAAAAACTACGGAACAGCTAGGATAGCTTACCACCGATGGCGACTTTTCATTATTTGGCGATTTACACATGCTCACGACCTATAATTACTGCTCATGCAAGGTTCCCGGAAAACCGTTATCCATATTTTCATATACATAATCCTTTGCAGATTGGCGTATTTAGCACCACGAATTATATCATCTCGCCGCGCTGGCAAATAGGCGTAGTTAACGTCACCAAATATGTCTACTGGTAGGAAATACTCCAGCTGGACCGAACCGCCTTTAAAATAATCTGCACTTTAATTATTTTTCATTTTCAAGATACTGGGTTCCAGCATTCTGGAACTCGAAGCTTATTCACCCTGCTTGGAAAGATACTATTTTGCCAAATCATTCCTAATGCCAAGATGGCGCTTTTAAAATCAGTTACAATTAGTTATTCTGTTTTGGAAAAACGAATAGTCGCTAATTCTAAACTCCTGTTGTCTAAGCGAACTTACTATTTGAAAATTCTCAACTTTGTGTAACACACTTTGAGTTATTTATTTCATATACTTTTTAATTTGGCGTAAAATGGGCGTAATTCTAACTCATGTTTGTAAATTTCACGCGATTCTACATACTTGGAAACGCTTTGTTGCAAAGGAATGAATGATTTTATGCCAAATCTGGCAACCATTCTGTTTATTTTTTCAGTTTTTTATTAATATCTTCTAAAATAATTCGATTTTCGAAATTTAAGTCAGCTTAGCAGGTTCCTCGGAATTTTTCGAATCTGTGGGCACCTTAGTCGAAACTCAAATCCCCACGGTTTAGGAGGAGATAGGTCAACAAGCTTTGACAGCGCCAGCGGCCTTTACTTTTTTTTAGAATAGAGAGATAATATACCTTGGATATTAACATCTCAAATTGAAAATTCATTCGAAAATAGTCAGAGCCCCCAAATAAGCCCCCCCCCCCAATTTCACAAAAAATACAGTTTTAAGAATGCTTTAAATCTTGGATCTGACATGATACAGAAAATCCTTTACGCAGAGCAGTTATACATCTTCATATAAAGTGAATCCAATGTTAAAAATTTTTGAAGGCCCCCCAGGGCCCCAAACATGGTCCTTAACGCTAATTTATGCAATTTCGAAGCATTGGTACAGCTGAAGCCGACTTCCCACAGGAGAACCATTGGCATGGAGATGTAGTATCAACATAGTAGTTTCATATTATGAAAAAATCATTTTGAAGGTACAACTGTTTCCAAGAAAAATCCCCAAAAGTACCTCCCTATTTGGGACATTCCACTGGCACGCATGGGGCATTTCGGCGTTACTTTTAGAAGTTTAATCGACTGTAGCAATATTGAAAATTAACTTATCCTGCATCTATCACAAATATATCCTCCATATATCACAAATAGTTCTTTTACAGGGCACTCATAAGAATTACATTACGCTGTATGGGGATCTCTGCAACTACTGAACCGATTCGAATATTTTTTTTCACTGATAGAAAGCTACACTATTCCTGAATATTATAGGCTACCTTTCAAAATGCAGCATAACTAGTTCTTTTACAGGGATACTCAAAAGAATTCTAATACATTACGCTATACGGACATCTCTGTAACTACTGAACCGATTCTAAAAATCTTTTCACTGAAAGCTACACTATTCCTGGGTAACATAGGATAAAATTCATGCATGCGAAAATTCATAGGCTAAAATTCATGCAAAAATTTTTTCGAATCGGTTCAGTAGTTGCAGAGATCCCCATTCAGCGTAATGTAATTCTTATGAGTGCCTCTGTAAGAGAACTATTCGTGATATATGGAGGATATAATTGTGATATATGCAGAATAAGTTAATTTTCAATATTGCTACAGTCGATTAAACTTTTAAAAGTAACGCCTAAATGCCCCCATGTGTGCCAGTGGAATGCCCCAAATAGGGAGGTACTTTTGGGGATTTTTCTTGGAAACAGTTCTACCTTCAAAATATTTTTTTCCATAATATGAAACTACTATGTTGATACTACATCTCCATGCCAAGGGTTCTCCTGTGGGAAGTCGGCTTCAGCTGTACCAATGCTTCGAAATTGCATAAATTAGCGTTAAGGACCATGTTATTATCCAAGGTATATTATAGATACAATGAAAAATTCTCTGAAACACCTCTGAGCCAGTCATAGTCGAGACAATAAAGTGGCAAAAATGGGCCTAAATTATTTCTACGTCACTCATCTGGGGTACTTTGAGCCCCTGTAACTCCAAAACTGTCATAGTATACTTCATATATACTCATCATATATACTTCTGTCATAGTATATAAACAAACAAGTTAAAGGAAGAATTCAATATACCTACCTCCAGTTGAATAGCCTAAAGCATATGTAATTCTTCCCAAAAGGAAGACAACTCCAGCAGCAGCACTCAGTTTCTATAATTGATGAAATCACAATACAATAAATATAGATATTTGAACAAATTTATACTCCAATTATATAAAAATGTCAAAATTGTAATATAAAAAAAGAAAGTAATAATTTAAAAAGAAATATAACATGTCTAATATTCTTTATGAGTTTTTTTTTTTTTTTTTTTTTTTTTTTTAGTTTAGCACATGTCAGAATGAGTTATTACACAAAGAAAAAGTTTCAAACTTAAGATTTTTACCATGTTTTTATTAACTGGCGTTGATATCTGTTGGTACAAATTTTGCAATTGATTTTGAAACAACTTTCCAATGAATTAGAGACAGAAAACTTCAAACATAGCTCAGAACATTATTACCTATTTCCTTGTTTGTTACGGCATTTTTACCTTATTTGTTGAGTTAGATGGTCAGAACACGAATCAGGAGAAATTTGGTATCAAAAAATTATTACTATTGCAAAAAAATCTTCTGTTGATATAAAAACCACGAAGTAAACTAATTATATTCTATGCAGATTGTATTATCATATATATATATATGTATATAATACTATCCTTTGCTAATTGTAAAAATAATTTCATGCAGGAAATTAAACAATTATAAAAGTATCATAAAAATTACTTTGCCTAATTTTCATTGATCAAAGCAAAATATTAAAGCAATCTAGAAAAGTTCATTTTTTATTATAAACTAGTTGCTTACCCGTTCTTCACACAGGAAGAAGCGAATATTTTCTTAATATGATCGTAACTGTCTGTGGCAAAAAATGGAATCTCAAAAGGTAACACTATACTCGTAACATGCATAATTAAATTCAGTAAAATTATTTACATCGGCGAGGCAAAATTGGATTTGTCGCCAACTATAAAAATCGCCAATACTAAAGTTGTTCCGAAATTTTTTGTATAATGTAGTCTTTTTTCCTACCTTATTTTGAACATTTTGTCAAAACACGATGCCCGTTTATCTGTAATAGATAAAGAATTAAAGTGCAATACCACCTTTTTGAGACACGCTGCATAATATGTAAAAAATCATAAAGGGCTTAAAAGGCTTTTTAAGGCATACAGCTGCCCTGTTCTAAAATTCAATCAAATTCTATTTCTTTTGTTGCCCCTTTTGCTTGCCTGTAATAAGCTGCAACACCGTGCAATTGCCATTCCCAAGTGAGAATATATATTGCAATTATCCGCCTTACATGTCTAGTATAGTACTAAATGAGTATATTGTTGCTGATTTCTTGATGGACCAGCAATAAAAAAATAAAGCTATTCCTGCAATCCAGTTGACAAATAAATCATGACCAAAACCAAAAATTTATGTGCAGTCCATTCTTTTTTGCATTTAACCATGTAACCCACCCAGATGTATATTTTATATCCTTATTTTATAAGGAGTATCTTCATTCTGTACTTAGTGTGCCATTCATTTAATATACGAACTCTAGAATAAATTTTGTTTTGCTTTCGTGCCATTTGACAGCATATGACACACACACATACATGATTAAAAAAGCTGCCTGTTGTTCAAACTCATAAGCCAAAAAAAAAAAAAAAAAACCCTACCTAAAACAAAACAAACGTATAAATAAAAAAGAAGTACTTACGGGATATGACAAACCACCAACAGTAAGAGTAAACAAAAACTGTGGATAATTTTCCAAGCTAAAATAGAACAAAAGAATTTATATAATATCAAAATAACTTATGTAAAGTTAAGAAAAAAAAAATCTAAAAATAAAAACTTACAAATTTCCATGTGCTCTTTGAAGACAGTTAAAGACATTGTTACTATCACTGTACATAATTGGATACTGAAAAAAAGTTAATGAGAATAAAATTTAGCTTTGCATTATAGTTTTGAATGATGAATATCATGTGATAAAGCATAGTCCATTTATGAAATTAATCTAATCCAATTCACACAAATGTTCGTTCATTGTGTTTTATATAGTATCATCAGGGGCGTAGCCAAGGGTGGTGTTAGGGGGGTCATAACCCCCCCCCCCTGGCTACGCTTTTGTATGGCAAAAAATCGCCCCCATTAAGGAATTTTTGCCATACAAAATGTATATTCTTCACTCCCTTATCTCACACATGTATGCATATATGTGAGTTGCAGTAGTCGTAACCCCCCCCCATGAAAAATTTCTGGCTACGCCCCTGAGTATCATTATATAACATGCAAAAGTGTCCATAAAAATACATTTTTTAAAAAGTAAAAAAGAAAGAGCCGAAAACAATGTTATTAATGGAGAAGAAATTGCAGGAAACTGTATTATTAACCCCTAGAACAATTTCAACTCACTCTAAAAATATGGTTTTCTTCTATACATAAATTATTTTCTTCCATACACTATAATTGTGTGCCTTACCGTATAAAATATACAGTAATGTCACACAACAATTTATTAAATAGAGATATCGCTCAACAATCTGTATTAGGGCTTACTTTGATTCCATATTTTTTTCTTGCTTGAGATACTCTGCCTCCATGCCAAATTGCTACGAAGAGCGAGAAAGTTCCAACCAACAAAACATACCCATACTCTCTTGGAATATCAACAACGACCATTTTAAATGCTCTGAAATATTAAGATATGAAACAGATTTAGCTGAGTATTGTCAAAGAAATGTTCATCTGAATCTGAAATAAAGGAAAGGTAACTGATATAGTACATAATAACAGGTTTGGCTATTAAACCACACACACACATATAATTAAAAAAACAGAACCTAATGTGGACACCACATGATTTAAACGTCTGTTAAATTTATATTAGTTATACATTTAACAGACGTACGTCTATTAAATGTATAGATGTCTTAGATTTAATAGACGTACGTCAAAAATTTTTGATGCTCTTCATTCAAAATTGTTTAATTTGAAACTGAGATACGAAACTTTTTCAATGGTATTAAACTTTGTATATTTCTGAGCAAATATAAGAGCTATCGCAGCAAAAACACCCAAAAAGAAACTGGTGTTTAAAAGATGAACTAATTAAAACTTTGTAAAAAACACACGCACATAACAGGTACTAATCAAACTGTACGTACATTTCGGCTCCAAAATTTACAGCCTTCTTCAGTCAGCAGAAGTCTACAAACCCTGTTGAAGAACAGTGGCAACGGACTTCGTGAAAAATAAATAAAAGCACAGAGCGAATTGCCAATCGGAAGAAGGAAAAAAGGAGGAAACCAAGGCGAATAAAAGAGGGGGAATGGGAAGGAGGGTAGAAATTGAAATATAGATAAAAATGTAGAACAAACTATAGAAAAAATAAATAAATAAAATGCAGAAAATAGAAACATACAAAAACAACAGAAAACGAAACAACAAAAGGATAACAACAAAAACATAAAAAACCTTTTTCTTTTCCCTCTTTCTCTTTTCTTTTTCTAACAGGACAACAATTTTTTTTTTGCATATTAGTAAACATACAGTAAACACAGAAAACACACACAATAACAACAGAATAAATAAAATAATAAAGTGTTAAAAAGAGAGGGGGTGATAGAGGAAGAAAGTAAATAGAATCTTACAACAATTGTTTCCAAAGCAGAATGATTAAAAGGAATGGAAAAATCGTTGTTCACAAGACGTTTAAAGTTCTGGGTAATGGAAACACCTTCCAAAAAATCAGGATGGTAGAAAGACAGAGTAGTGCACAAAATCTTAGCTTTAGAAAATTAAAAACGATGATTCTAATTCCAACATAGTGAGCAATAGAGATTTGGAAAGCCCATGTTGCTGTATATTAAAAGGGGTATCATAATCCATGGATCCTTCCTATTTTTCTTCCTTATTCCATTAAGTTGAAAAGTGCATCATTATTCATGAGTGTGCCGTATTTTTCTTTCTCGTTCCATGAAACGGTGATTTGGAATAGAAATCTATATTAAAATCGTCTTCTAAATTTATAAAAGTGCATCATTATTATATCGTCTTCTATCTTAAAATCGTCTATAAATTTATCTTAAAATCTATATTAAAATCGTCTTCTAAATTTATAAAAGTGCATCTAAAAAGTGCATCATTATTCATGAGTGTGCCGTAGTTTTCTTTCTCGTTCCATGAAACAGTGCTTTGGAATAGAAATCAATATTAAAATCGTCTTCTAAATTTATTTTACTATCTTCGCCAAGCCCATTCTAACTATACATCAACTTTATAAATACTTTTTTGAATGTGCATCATAATCCATGAGTGTGCCGTGTTTGTCTTCTGTGTTCCATAAAAAACTTTTGAAAATTTAAATCTACATTAAAATCGCCTACCAATACTGTTTAACCCTTTAACGCGCAGTGTTCCCGCTCTGGGAACACCCAATTCTGACGTTTTGACTGTTGCCAGTCACGAAGAATAGATTTGATTTCTATAAAATAGTTACGGGTGACATAGCTCCACGAGAATCCTTTACTTTTTAGCACCGTCATTTCCCGTAAAAAAAAATTGTCACGATTATTTTTAACAGCACTGACATCTGCTGAAAAATAGAAGAATGCGAGAACGGCTGGATAGATTGCCCAATGCTGAAAAAAGGGCAGCCGTTGCCATCGCTCGACTTAACTACCAGCAAGATGGCGGACGATCGAAACGTTCATCGCGTGCCACAGATCTAGAGACCCTTTTTTGACGCAGCTGGCAGTGCGGCACAGCCAGCTGCGTCAAAAAGGTTCTCTAGATCTTTGGCACGCGATGAACGTTTCGATCGTCCGCCATCTTGCTGGTAGTTAAGTCGAGGGATGGCAACGGCTGCCCTTATTTCAGCATTGGGAAAGAGTTGCGCCTCAAAAGGTTAACAATCTTCGTCAGGGACATTCTAACTATGAAAAGTTAAACATATAAGTAAGCAAATTCTAACTACATTTCTCCTTTGTAATAAACCGAAGAGTCCAGTTTCTCGGCAAATATGGAATATATCATCAAGTTAGGTTGCTTTCTGGACTTATTTTTTGGCCCCAAACTTAGCGATAAATCATCAGAAATTCTACATCTTGGCAACTTTAAACATTTTATTCTGAACCCCCTCCCCCTTCCTGCGCTGTTGGCAACTTTATTGAAAAATGCAACGAAAACGTGACGACGCAAATCGGTCCGCATAAATATATCTACTGTAAAAATACCTGAGTGAACGAAAAAGCTCTCTGCTGCTGAAAAAACTATAAATTCTGCAAAGTCACTTCACAGTATTCATTGCTTTTTGTTTCTATTGTTAAAAAATGTTATCTTTCTTTTCTTAAACTTTATTTGAAAAGAACAAAACGTAAAATAAATCTACGGTCTCTTGTGCTTGGAAAGAATAGAGTAAAATATTCGAAAACATTCTATTTCGTCAAAGTAACAGGAGAAAATAATGATACAAAATGAGAGGGACGAAATAGAATCAGAGTTAATAAAATATTCTGTTAATTCATTATGTGCCAAAAATATTAAATTGTTTTAAAAGCTCAAAGTAATCCAACAATTAAAGTTTCATTGCAATTAAAAAAAGACTAAGTATTAATTTGAACCACTTAGTGTGTCAATACTTTTGTGAGTAATTTTCATTCCTTTATAATATACGAGCGAAACTCTCCAAGCATGGCAACGCAAAAACGGTTTTTAATTAATATTTAAAAAAGTAATTAAAAATCTAAAATTCTAAGTAGCCTATAGCCTTCTACAGGGTCACATCTATATCTAAACCAACATTCATAATAATCGATTCAGCGGTTTAGGCGTGAAAGCGTCATAAACAAGCAAACAAACAGACTCACTTTCGCATTTATAATATTAGTTAGGATAACTGAATTTATGTTTATTTTATACTTTAATATTTTCAAGTCTTTTATGTAAAATTTTAATTAGATGATCAATAAACTATTTGCATCAATAAACATAATTTTTTATAAGTTTAAACTAAATATGATGTTAATCTTTTAGGAACCTATCAGGTTGTAACGAAAGTTTTCCGCCAAATCTGCCTGAAAAACTCACTTCTAACTCCTTAGATAACTGTTTATGAACTTTCGGTATCAAACCTGCACAGTTTCACATGATACAACAATAGTAATTAAAGCTGTACTCATAATTCGTTGATATTCTGTAGCTGACTTTTTGCAACACAACTGGAAGTAAATGATGGTTCTTATCCTCTAGAGTGATAGTGTCATTTGAGACACCTTGTACTTAATGATAACTATATTTTTTTAAAATTTCACACCATAGTGTTATAAAGTAAGTCTCTTTCTTCCAAATGCCAAAAATCATTTGACAAAATATGAGCAAATACGCCAACGCGAACTGTGTGCTGACGATGTTTGAGGTGGCGGGAAACTTTCGTTACAACCTAATAATTCTATTGTGATTTTTTGTCGTTTTTCGCCTAAATTGACCATAAATTATTGACTCATGGAGTGATCTTATCACAGGAATAAAAACAAATATATATATATATGTAATGTATAAAAAGGTAATTTGGGTTTTACTAGTTTAGGTATTGTTCAAGCGGGTACTTTCACTGTAAGTTTTGCTTTCCTGTCATACTTGCCACGCGCGCTCTGGAGCTATGTTTTATTTATTTTGTTATTTGTCAGTAATCAGGCCGTCGATTCTGAGTTCTTTAGAGTCTACACGTGTCCCCACGCCTTTGTAGCCCCGGATGCGGGTCATGTTGGTAAATGTGTGTGGTTCGATCAGAGATAAGAGAGAGGCGGAGTTATGTCTTCGCAAACCACGTGGTGTGGTAAGCGTAAATACTCCCGCACATCGAAAATCGAGAGACTTCTGCCACTGGAACTGCTTAATTTGTCCACGCTGATTTTTGTACTCGGCTCCCCCTCTCCTCTTCTCACTCTATATTGTAACTTAAAGATAATGTTCAATAAACCATATTATTTGCCTTAACTCTGGAACTTTACTTGAAATATCTGACGTCTCATATATATATATATATATATATACAGGGCGTCCCAAAAAGGTGGTAACAGGCTTTAATTCTTTTATTTATTAGAGATAAGGCGGCAGTGTAAATTGAAAATATGTTCAAAATAACGACTGAAATAAGACTCCGTTGAGAAGAAATTCCTCTCGTTCATTTACAAGATGTTACGCTTTTTAAATTTGTATACGACCCCCTACGAAAACATTGACGATTTTTAAAATATGCCCCATACACTCATGAGGTGATGAACCAAATTTGAGCCTTTCATGATAGAACGTCGCAGAGATATCTTTAAAGAAAGATGATCGGGGTCTATGCATGATTTTTGAATGGAAACGTTGCTAAAACGAAAAAAAAAATTTCTTTCATAATTGGTGTACGACCCCTGAATTTCCATCATTCGACGTGATTTTTTCCCTTCAAGAGCCATGGAAAAGTGGTTTAAGTCAGCGTTATATTTATCTTCATATCTTTGACACTATTAAGGTATAATTCTCAAATTTTGTATGTCACCTCATGAGTGTATGGGGCGCATTTTACTAACTGGGATTTTTTATGTACGGAGCTCGCATGTAAATTTACAAAGTGTAACTTTTTGAAAATTAACGAGAGGATTTTTTTCTTAAGGGAGTCTTTCCGACCTTATTTTGATTATTTTTTAATTTACACTGGCCACTTATCTCTAATAGATAAAGAATTAAAGCCCGTTACCACCTGTTTGGGACACAGTATATGGAAGACAAAAGGTGGGCACAAGTCCTTAGTGTTGTAGTCTGATCGAAGATACGGTGGTCCGCGGGTCGCTGAGGCAGTTCCAATACTCGTGGCTGTAGCTGTGGACCTATTAAAGAAACGCTCCAGATTTAAATCATATTTTTATTTGAAAAGCTTTCCACGCAGATTTATCTGGCAACAGAGGTCACGCAAAACCCGCTCTCTTGGCGGTGCTTGCCCTTTTATTATCGTCGATCACATGGTTTATTCATGGATCATCATAATTACATGCCCAGAAAAAGGTGTATTTATTGGTTATTAAAATGATCGGGTCTCATAGTCCCTGGAAATTCTTGAGAGCTATGGAGACCCTAAGACTTGGCGTATTTGCCACCCATGGTGATTTTTCATAATTTGGCGACGTATGTATATGTATAGTTAATAATTAGCTCTAAGAAAACAGTACTTTTTTCTTTGATGATACGTTTTCTTTGATAAAAACTACGGAAAAACTAGGATAGCTTGTCACCCATGGCGACTTTTCATTCTTTGGCGATTTACACATGCTCACAACTTACGATTACTGCTCATGAAAGGTTCCCGCAAAACTATTATCCATATTTTCATATACATAATCCTTTGCAGATTGGCGTATTTAACACCACGAATTATAGCATCTCGCCACGCTGGCAAATATCCAAAGTGTACTATAACTGCTATAATGGCATAGTTAACGCCACCAAATATGTCTACTGGTAGCCAATACTCCAGCTGGACCGAACCGGCTTTAAAATAATCTGCATTTTAATTATTTTTCATTTTCAAGGTACTGGATCCTAACATTCTGGAATTCGAAGTTAAGATTCACCCAGCTTCGAAAGATACCATTTTGACGGATCATTCCTAATGCCAAGATGGCGCTTTTAAAATCAGTTACAATTAGTTATTGTATGTTGGAAAAATGAATAGTCGCTAATTCTAAACTCCTGTTGTCTAAGCGAACTTACTATTTGAAAATTGCCAACTTTGTGTAACGCACTTTGAGTTATTTATTTCATATACTTTTTAATTTGGCGTAAAATGGGTGTAATTCTACTTCATGTTTGTCAATTTCACGCGATTTTACATACTTGTAATTGCTTTGTTGCAAAGGAATGGATGATTTTATGCCAAATCTGGCAAACCATTATGTTTTATTTTTTCAGTTTTTTTATTAATATCCTCTAAAATAATTGGATTTTCGAAATTTAAGTCAGCCTTTTAAGTTCCTCGGAATTTTCCAAATCTGTGGACATGTTTCTCGAAATTCAAATTCCCACGGTTTAGGAGTAGATAGAGAACAAGCTCAGAGAGCGGCGACAGCGGCCTTTACTTTTTTTTAGAATAGAGAGAAAAAAAGTATCTTTTATCAAAAAAAGGAAAAAAGAATACAATTGAGTTTTCATTTTACAGAACAGTCGACAGATGACGCAAACTTATAAAATATAATTTTTAATAAGTTCATTTTATCGTCTGCTTTGCCTGTATGAAGAATATACCGGGGCCTTCGCAATTAGTAACGGGCCTGCGCGTGTATTTTGATGAGCCATCCAAAGAGGCCTACGGATGCTTGAGTCTTCACGTATACATCAGGCATTTCTTAAGCTTCCCAGTGCTTTCAAACGTTATTTAATGTAGTTTTAAGTAGTAATTGTGTTACTAATTCAAGTACGAACTCATGATCAATTTGTTTGCTATGATACATATTTAGATAAAGAAAATAGATGCATATAATTTGAAGGAAAAACAAAGTAGCGCTTACTCTCATGATTCACGATTGCTTATTTTAGTTTCACAAGTGGATATTTAACATACTTTAAAATAACTAAATACACAAATGAGAAAGACATTTTTATAATGAATACTAGCTGACCCGGCAAACGTTGTTTTGCCATATAAATTATTCCTAGGATTATTTTAGTAGAAAGAAATGACTAACTTATTGTAAGTTTGTGAGGATGTGGTATATGAGTGGAAGAGGCATGGAGCGCTGTGAACGATGCTGGAATATAAAAATAACACAATACCAAACATTTATATTTTTAATTCATTGTAATTTATTCTTTAAATTTATATATATATCGCTAATTACAATAATTTTACTAAAAAATCATATCAATCCCTTAACGCAATAGAGTATACAATATTTTTTGTTTTCCCATCTTTAGATAACACAAACAAACTGGATGCCCACTGTATGGTTTGCCCACTCGAGAGCATGCCACGTATAACTGTCCGTGTGAAAAACATGGTGTGCTCAAATCTAATCCACAAACAGACATAGTTTGGCCTTGAGACTTATTGATAGTCATTCCATAAAAAATTTTGCCCCCCCCCCCCAAAAAAAAAGGATCAAAATCTGAAACACTTTCAGATTTTAAATACGCACTATAGTGCTATATATTAAAATCGTATCATAATTTATGCGCCGTCCCTATTTTTCGTCCTTATTCCATTAAGTTTGAAAGTGTTATCATTATTCATGACTGTGCTGTATTTTTCTTTCTTATTTCATAAAACCCATCTTTGGAATCGAAATCTATCTTAAAATCGCCTACTAAAACTATTTTACAATCATCGCCAAGTATATCACAACTATACTTCACCGTTTTATATATTGTTTCCTACTTTAACGCCTCGACTCTCGCCAAGGAGGCGATGATTAAACATATGCAGTTACCATGACGATTTTTTTCATTTATGTAGAAATCGTAATTTAGAATTAAAATGGCGATTTGGAACAACATGTAAGTACAGCATGCCGTTACATTTTTATTTATTTTGGATTACCAATTAATGTAGTTTTAATAATTAAATGTCTTCAAATTCCTTAACTGGCGCGTTTATCGCTAGTTTGTTTACTTTAGTTATCACCTAGTTCTTTTGGGTGCGTTGAAACGGTACTTACGTATTATCCCGGCGGTCACTTCCGCCAAACTACTTTTTCGTAGATTTTAAAAACGTTGCCAATCGTATTCCAAACCATCAACAATTTCATGTGCCAGGCATTTATCTTGGCACATGGCGTGAAAAATTGCTTGTCTTGGCGGACCGCCAGGATAATACGTAAGTACCGTTGAAACTTGTGCATAACTCCCAGAGACCCATGACTGCAAAGCTCGCCAAAGTACGGGGATTTTATAGGTTGGCGAGAGTGGGGGCGCTAAAATAGGAATCAACTCTTTCTTGTACCATAAAACACATCTTTGGAATCGAAATCTATCTTAAAATCGCCACCTGAAACTGTTTAGAATTTCCTCCAGGCATGTTCTTCCTGTAGGCATATTCCAACTATACCGCAAAGACATTTTAAATACTGTTTGGAATGGACATCATAATCCATGAGTGTACCGTGTTTTCCTTTCTTGTTCCACAGAGCACTTCTTCGGAATAGAAATCTATATTAAAATCGCCTAATAAAACTCTTTTACAATATACGCCAGGCGTTTTCTAACTATACGCGAAATATATTTATAATAAATTGTCGCGTTTTGGCACCACATTTAGCGATCCATTATCAAAAATTGCAAACCTTGTGCGACTTTCAACATTTTATTAACTACCCCCCCCCCTCTCCACATTATCTGGCAAACACATTTGAAAAGTGATTCGACACGCTAATGTCTACCCAGAAATCCTGATTGAAATTAATAGCACTCGGGGGCTAAACATTTTGGGGTGGACCGCCCTTATGACTTAGGGGTATGAGACATAGTTAAAAACCTATTCTATGACCTAACAAATATACATAGAAAATTTCATTAAAATTGGCCGAGTGGTTTCGGAGGAGTTAGGTGACTAACACTGGGACAGGAGAATTTTATATATTAGATTTCGTGAACGTAGTCGTATTTCCTACGTTATTTTAAGCAATTCAAGATTAATCTTTAACAAATGATGTATTAAAGCGCATTTCTGTGTTTTCGGGATTCCTGTATATCGGAGAAAATTGATAAAATACGTTCTATAGCGCGATCCCTGAATTAATTATTCTTTAATAAAGACATTTCATGTAGTATATATTATTCTTTGTCGCTTACTCAATCGAACTTAGGAATTGAGCAAGCATAATGAACGCTTGTACAAAATATTAACTACATTTGAAGTTTCTGTATAAACGGGCAAAAATCAATCTTATAAATAAAAATGAAATTCCGTTTGTTTGTTTGTTTGTGGATTTGATTCGTATACAAATCCACAAAAATAGACCTATCGGCCTGAAATTTAGCACAGATATGTAAAATAATATAGAATAAATCGTAGTTCACTTTAAAACTTTGAAAGTCCACCCGTTCCGGAATTTAAGAGATTTTTTATGCTCTTCACTCAAAAAGCTTTCCGTAATTGTAACCCCTGTAGTGAAAAAAAGTATGAAATAAGGATCGTGGTTGCCATGTGTGGCGATTTTGCCGAATAAAATGTTTTAAATTCTCAAGTAAAAATAAAAGAATAATAATGATTTTTTTTTTTTTTTGTTAGTTTATATTCGTAGGGTTATTTTTTTTTAAATTATAATATCGTGTGCATGGGAAATCAGAGCAGGAATGTAATGCTTTAACGCCAAAACAATAAGAATTGAAGATTTCCGAGGCTAATGTGTAAATTCTTTTAGTTTGGCGAAAAAATAAAATGGCTGAAATATGGATTTTGAGTAAGTGAGTTCTAGCGGTTTGCACAATTTTCGGCTTTGCGCAATTTATTGAGAGCTTAAGGAAATAGATTTTTGAAAACAAGTGCAAAGGTTTTATTAGAATACAGCGTTAAATTTTAATGATCCGTGAAGAAATAATGCAGTTAATAAGGGATTTCAAGCGATCTAACTTCAGAATTCTCGCCAATTGAGTACATTGATTTAAGTTGGGGGAATTTCGCCAAATTTCAGAAAATTGAAATCTTCTTATTTAGTACATCGGAGTAGAACGATGAATAAAACACATTATAGTTGATAATTTAAAAAAAAAATCGGCTGTATTAAGGATTCCAATTTTCACATAAATGCGTGCTACTCTTTGGCGGTCGAACCATTTCCCATATTGATTGCTGCTAAGTCAATGCTTCGAATGATTCCCTGAAAAAACTTTTGCAAAATGGCGTATGTTGGCACTTTGGCGAGGCTTAGATTTGAAACTGGATTCTATTTGAGATTGGTATATATAATAACACTGGTTATAGATAAAAATGAATGTTGGTATGTGTTTATGAGGTTGGAAAAACTCCAGCACCGTTGAGCACCGTTGCACGATGAAATTTGGTTCACCTAAGTCTTTTATGATGGAGAAGGTTTTTATGCTATCCGTTTTCCTTAACTTGCCACTTGGTGCCGCAGCACAACGTTGAATTCTATTCCGTTTAGCCGTTTGCTATGCGAATATCGTCCAACCGATTTCGATGAAATTTGGTACACGCGAATATTTAGAACACGGAGAATATTTTTCACTAATCCATTTTGCTGTAACTTGCCGCTAAATGGCGCTGCAAAGCATCAACTTCTATACCGTTCGACTGATCGGCATAAAATTTTTTATACTTACACATTTGAGCACGAAGAATATATTCTAACTGCGTTCCTTTTGATGTTACTCACCACTAGATGACACTGCAATGCATTATTATTTTAACTCGCCACTAGATGACGCTTGGCTAGAAGAGTTTGGCGCTATCCATTTTCCTATAACTTGCCACTAGATGTCGCGTCAACACATGAACTTCAGGACTGTCCAGCCGATAGTCATGAAAATTCGTATAC